>JAREIK010001148.1:65136-103665 GCA_029783825.1 Sapria himalayana | reverse complement strand
GCAAATATTCAGATGGACAGATAGACAATTGAAAATTAAACAGATATTCAGATAGATAGATTGAAAAATAGAAAGATAATAAGATAGATAGGTAACGAAATAATAAATAGATAAATATCAAATAGATTGATATATAGATAGATAGATAGACTGATAAACCTGATCCGAAATATTATTGAGATTGTAAGATAGATAGCTATATAGATAGAAGATTCTACATAATATCTAGATAGAAAGATAGAAAACACAATCGATCTATAGATAGATAGAGGATAGAAAGACAGGAATGAAAGAAGGACAGATATGTATAACGGACCAATAGATAGATAAGGCAGATAAGACTAAATAGACAGATAGATAGATACCTAGATATAGAATGATAGATAGATAAATGGACAATAGATTATATTCAAAATATACCATATCGCACGATAATTAGATAGATAGATAGAAGGATAGAACGATAGATAGAACGGATAGACAGATAGATAGAGAGGGAGATAGTGAAATAGTTAGATATACAGATAAAAGATTGATATATAGATAGATAGAAAAATAGATAGATAGACAAAGTAATAAGTAGATAGAAAGAAAGATAGATACAAAGATATATAGAAAGTTAGAAAGATAGATAGAAATAAAGATAGACAGATATAGACATAAAAAGATATATAGATTTTTAGTTAGATATATAGATAGATACATGGAGAAATAGATAGATAAACAAATAGATAGCTATATAGATAGATAGAAATATAGATAGAAAGATCAATAGTATATCAGATTCACAAATTTCTACATGTATAGATAGATAGATTGATTGATAAATAGATAGACTAATATATAGATTGAGAGCTAGACATTAAGATAAATATTCACAAGGATCAATAGTCAAATAGATAGATAAATAGATAGATAGATATTCATGTAGATAGATAGACAAATAGAAAGATAGAAATATAAGAGATAGATAGATAGATCGATATATAGATAGATAGATATATAGATAAAAAATAGATAGATAGATATATAAATATCTAGATAGATAGATACATAAATAGATAGAAAGATATAAAGATATAGAGAAAGATATATAGAAAAATAGAAAGAAACAAAGAAATGAAAGATTTACAAATAGACAAATAGACAGATAGAAAGATAGACAGATAAATATATACATAAATAGATAGAATGATAGATATTGAAATAGATAGATTGATTGATAGATAGACAAGTAGAGACATATATAAAAAGATAGACAATATGGAGATATACAAATATACAAATAGATAGAAAGAAAATACACAGATAGATAGACAGACTTATATACATATAGACAAATTTATAGATACTCAGATAGTCAGACAAAAAAGATAGACAAATTATCAAAAATATAGATATAAAAATATATAGATAAATAAATAGATAGATAAACAGATAGATATATGGATAGATTGTTATAAATATAGATAAATAGAAAGATATACAACAATATAGATATATAGATAGATACATAGACAACTTGATAGACAGATGGATATATAGAAAAATAAATAGAATGACACATACAGATCGACAAATATTCAATAGACATATAGACATATAGAAAGATATATTGTTAGACATATAGGCAGATAGATAAATATTCAGGTAAACATATTGAAAGATAAAAAGATAAAATGATAGACAAATAGGTAGATATACAGATAGTGAGATAGATAGATAGATAGAGAGAGAGTTATAGAGACAATTAAATAGAGATATAGATAAATAAACGTTAAAAAGATATACAAATATACAGATAGAATTTAGACAAATAGATAGATAGAGATATGTATAGAATGATAGAAAGAAAGAAAGATAGATATATAGATAGACAGATAGATAGATATATAAATAGATAGCCAAATAGATAGATAAATAGATAGGCAAATATAGGAATAGACAGATGAACAAATAGATAGATAGACAGATAGACATATGGACATATTGACTACTAGGCATATAGATAGTAGATAGATAGACAAATAGGCAGATAGATTGATAGACATATAGACAAAGATATATAGTTAAATAGAAAAATAGATAGATAGAAAAATAGATAGATAGAAATATAGATAGATAGATAGATTGAGAGATAGATATATAGATGGACATAAATATAGATAGATATAAATATGGATAGATAATCAGATAGACAGATAGACATATAGTTATATTGATAAATAGATAGATAAATTGATAGAAAATATTAAGATAGACAGATAGATAATTAAAAATTTAATTGATATTCAAATAGATAGATTGAAAGATAGAAAGATAATAAGATAGATAAGTAGATAGAGAGATAGATAGATGGATAGATAGATAAAGAAATTGTTAGATAGATAAATAGACACATAGATAAATATATAGATAGATAGACTTATAAACTGATTGAGGGATAGACAAATTAATAGATAGACAGATAGATATATAGATAGAAAGATAGATAGACAGATAGACAAATAGGTAGATAGACTGAAAAAAACAGAGTGAGATAGATAGATAGATAGATAGACAAATAGATAGATAGACATATAGATAGTTTGATAAATAGAAATAAAGTTTGATAGGCATATAGACAAAAAGATAGATAAATAGATAAAAATATAGATAGATAATAGATAGATAGACACATCGATAAATATATAATAGAGAGATAGATAGATTCACAGATAAATAGATAGAAAGATTGAAAGATAGATAGATAAATCGATAGAAAGATAGATAAAAGAAAGATAGACAGATAGACAAATAGGAATATATATATAGATAGATAGATAGACATATTTACATAAATATAGATATACAGATATATAGACTTGTAATTAGATAGATAGACATATAGAAAAATAGTAAAATACATAAAAAAATATTGATAGATTTAAAGGTATCCATATAGAAGGATAGACAAATAGATATATAGACAGAAAGATAGATAGATAGTTAGACAGACAGATAGATAATTAAATAGAAAGATAAATAAATAGATAGATATTTAGAATAGATAGATAGACCGATCTACAAATAGATAGATACACAGATAGATAGAAAGACACATAGATAGATATATAATATAGAGATAAACAAATAAAAAGATAAAGAGAAATATAGATAAATAGATAGTTAACAGATAGACAGATTGATAGATAGATAGACAAATAAAAAGATATACAGATATATAGATTAACAAATATACATATTTATAGAAATATAGTTAGAGCAGTTTATAGATAGATAAATCGATAAATAAATAGGTCGACAGATAGATAAATAGATAGACATATAGACTGATAGATATCTAGAAATATAGATAGATTGATATAATAAAGATAGATAGATAAATATTCAGATAGACAGATAGAAAGATATAAAAATAGACTATTAGATAGATAGACATATAGGCAAATAGATAGATAGAAAGATAAAGATATTGAGAGATTGAGAGAGAGAGATAGTTTGATAGATAGATAGACAGATAGATAGATAGATAGACAAATATATAGAGATATATATAGACAGATAGACAAATAAATAGATAGACAAAAATCTTGATATCCAGATAGATATATAAACAGATAGCAGATAAATGGATATTTAGATATTTGCATATATAGAAAGACAAATAGATAGATAGATAGATAGATAGAAATTGAAATCAATATTGTTAGTTACATAGATAGACAAATGAAAAATATATAGATATATAGAAAGAAACACACACAAATAGATAGATAAATAGATAGACACAAAGATATTCAAATAAATAGAGAGATAGATAGATAATTAAATTGATAGATAGATAAATATATAGTATATATATATAGATAGATAGATAGATATATATACATATAAAGATAAATATACAAATATATATAAAGACTAATAGATAGATATATAGTTAGAAAAATAGACAGATAGGTAAATAGATAGATAGAAAGATGAATAGATAACAAATAGGTAGAAAGATAGATAGATAGTCAGTTAGTTAGTTAGATAGAAATATAGATAGATAGATAGAGACATATATAGATAGACAGATAGATTTATAGACATATACACAGATAGACAGATTGATAGATATTCAAAAATACAAATAGAAAGATAAAAAGATAGACATATAGATAGAGATACAAATTCATAGATAGATAGATAGTTAATGAGATATAGAGATAGTTAGATAGACAAATAAATAAATAGATAGATAAATAAATAAATTGTCAAATAGATAGATATATAGAAAGATAGATAGATATATAGATAGTAGATAAATAGATAGATTGACAAATTGATAGAATGATATTTATAATATGATATAGATTAATAGACAAATAGATATATTGACAAAGAAAGATTGAAAGTGAGATAAATATTTAAATTGATAGATACAATGATAGAAAGATAAAGAGATAGAGAGATAGATAGATAGACAGATAAATAGATAGAGATAAAATGATAGATAGATAAACATATAAAGAGATAGAATTAAGGAGAGATCGTTACATAGACATATAGACATTTAGATTGATAGACAGATAGAAAAATAAATAGACAAATAGATAGGTAGATAAATAGATAGAATGATAAAATTATAGATTAATAGGCAAAAAGACAATAGATAGATAAATAGATATAAATATAGATCGATAGCTAGGTAGCCAAATAAAAAGATATTTAGTTTGACAGATAGACATATAAATAGATCGATGGAAACATAGAATGATAAAATTATAGATTAATAGGCAAAAAGACAATAGATAGATAAATAGATATAAATATAGATCGATAGCTAGGTAGCCAAATAAAAAGATATTTAGTTTGACAGATAGACATATAAATAGATCGATGGATACATAGATAGATAAATATTCCGATAGACATAAAGAAAGCTAGAATGATAAAAAGATAGACAGATAGATAGAAGTATAGATATGCAAATAGATAGATAGACAGATAGACAGGCAGATGTACAATAAAAAAATAGATAGATAGATAAAAGATTGATAAATAGAAATACATATAGATAGATAAATAGATAGACAGATAAATAGATAGATAGATTACAAATCTATAGATATAAAGACAAATTGCCAGATAAACAGATAGATACATATATAGATAGAAAGATATACATAAAACATATATACATATAGAAAGACATACAAATAGATAATTACAAAGAATTAAAAATACACAAATAGACATATAGTTAGATAGATAGATAGATAGATAGAAGATACATGGATAAGCATATAGATATCGAGATAGATACAAAGTTAGATATATAGATAGGTAGATAGATAATAGAGAGATAGATAGATAAATCGATAGAAATATAAAATGATACATAGATATATTAAAAGACACAGACATATAGACAAATAGAAAAATAGATAAACAAAAAGATACATAGATATACAAAAAGATTAATTTATAGAAATATAAATAGATAGATTGATAGAAAATAAATTTATAGTTAGACAGATAAATTTATAGATAGATAGAAATATAGATTGATAGACAGGTAGACAATAAGATAGATATATAGTGAGATAAATTTAAAGATATATAATAACATAGATAAACAAATAAATAGATTGACATATAGTTAGATTGATATATAGATAGATAGATTGATAGATAGATAGATAAATAGATATATATTTCGATAGATTAGATAGATAGATAGATAGATAGGAATTTAAAAAATAGTTAGATAGACAAATATATAGATAGATAGATAAAGAGATAGATTGATAGATAGTTATATAGTTAGATAAATAATCAGATAGATAGATAGAAAGTAAAATAGTTAGATAAAAATATAGATAGATAAATATATAGATAGATGACAAAAAAATAGATAAAATTATAGATAGATGGATAGATAAAGAAATAAATAAATAGACTGGTAGATTGATTGCAATATATTTAGATAAACAGATTGAATGATAGATAGATACATAGATATACCAGTAGTCATTTAGATAGATAAGAAGATAGAGAGATTAATAGATATATAGATAAAAAAATAGTTAGAAATATCAATAAATAGATAGATAAAAATAGAGTTAGATAGAAAGATAGAAAGATTGATAGATAGATGGATAGACAGATTGATATATAGACATATAGATAGACAAATAGATAGAAAGAATGATTGATTAAAGATAGATTGATAGATAGATAGATATATAGAAAGATACATAAAGTAAAATAGATAAACATATAGACAAAAAGTTAGAAAGCTAGATGGATAGATAGAAAGATAGATAGAAATATTGATAGACGGATAGATAAATAGATATATAGATAGTTAGATAGTTAGAGAGAAAAAAAAAGATATAGATATATAAAAAGATAGATAGATAAACAAATAGATAGGTATATAGAGAGGGAAACATAAAGATAGATAGAGATACATAGATATATAAATAGACAGATAAATAGATAGACATATAATTAGATAGATAATTGGATAGATAGATAGAATGAAAATCAAATAGGTAGATAGACAAAAAGATAGATAGACAGATAGATAGATAGAAATATAAAAATATAAATAGATAGACACATAAACACATAGACCCATAGACACATAGACACATAGATAGAAAATTTAGAGATAGAAAAATAGACACATAGATAGATAGAAAATAGAAATAAAGATAGAAAGATAGATTTATAGATGTACAGATAGATAAATAGACAAATAACTCAATAAACAGATTAATATAAATATAGATAGATAGTTAGATAGATAAGTATATATTTAAAAAGATTGATAGATATATAGATAAGTATATAGTTATACAGATTGACAGATAGTTAGATAGTTAGATACAAAATAGATAGATAGTCAGATATATGTAGACATAAAGATAGATATGTAGATACACAAAACATATATAGAAAGAAAGATAGATAGATAAATAGATAGATAGACAGAAAGATATGTAGATAGATAAATAAATAGATCAATAGATATGTAGACAAATAAGATATATACATAGATATATAAAAAAAGATTTAGTGAGATAGATTGTTAGATAGATAGAAAGAAAGAAAGATGGATTGATATATAAATAAATAGTTAGATAAATAAATAGAAAGATGTATACATAGGAAGATAAGAAAATAAACATAAACACAGATAGACAAATAGACAGATATATAGAAAGAAATATACAAATATACATATAAAAATAGATAGACATATAGATAGATACGTAAATATATATATATATATATATATATATGGATAGATAGATAGAATGATAGATATATAGGTAGGTAGATAGATAGATAGATAGACAAATACTTAGATTGACAGATAAATAGATAAACAAATATATAGATAGATAGAAAAATAGATAGACAAATAGATAGATATAAAGATAGATAGATACACATTTAGATCATATAGATAGAAATACAGATAGATAGATAGATAGATAGATATACAAATAAATAGAATGACAGATAGATCGATAAATTGAAAGATAAACATATAGACAAATAGATAGACAGATAGATAAATAGACAGATAAAAAAATAGACATATATATAGATTGAAAGATAGATAGATAGATGGACATATACACAGATAGATATATCACTACAAGAAAATGTCAATTTAGTTAGAAAAATTTAGCTAAGAAAATTTAACTAGGTAAATTTAGCTAGGGAAATTTCCTTAGGAAAATTTAGCTAGAGATCTATCACTAGCTAAATAGCAAGGTATTAACTAGGGAATAGCAAGGGATTTTTGATTTTACATTCAAATAAATACTCGCGACATATTAGTGACAGATTAGTGATGGATTAGTGTTGGATTAGCGATGTAATGTCTGAGTAAACATTTTTCATCTCTAATATTTTTGTAAATTTCGTGCAAAAAA
Organism: Sapria himalayana; assembly: GCA_029783825.1. Classification (NCBI taxonomy): domain Eukaryota; kingdom Viridiplantae; phylum Streptophyta; class Magnoliopsida; order Malpighiales; family Rafflesiaceae; genus Sapria; species Sapria himalayana. The sequence continues at coordinate 95,722 of JAREIK010001148.1, read as the reverse complement.
ACCTAGTAAAAGTTGTGACTAATTAGAGACGGAATTTCCCTAGCTAATTATATCGAGATAAATTTTATCGCTAATATTTCATAAATTTCCACACAAAGAAAACTAAGAATTTCGTGATGGATTTAGTGATGGATTTTCTTTAGCTAATTATATCAAGATAATTATTTACGGAATTTTTCTAGCTAATTATATCGAGATAAATTCTATTGCTAATATTTTCGTAGATTTCTACACAAAGAAAATCATGAATTTAGTGATGGATCTAGCGACAAATTTTCTATAGTTAATTATACCGAGACAAAATCCGTCGCTAAATAATTATCACAATTTTTTTTTACTATTTTATATTTTATTTCTTAAATTTTATTTTTCACAAAATATATCTATCTAGCTAGAGATTTTTCCCTAGCTATTTGCACTAGGGATAATTTCCTTCTCCAAAGTTTAATGATTTAATTTTTTTTAATTTATTTTTTGTTTTAATTATATATTTAATTTTGTTTATTAAATGTAGTCATGGTATATAGATGAGCAATCCTTGAAATACACATTTTCCTTTTAAAATTATAAAAAAGTATATTATAAATAAATTATTTAATAAATATAAAAATACAAAAAAATTATATTAATAATGACTAAAATAACTATTTTTATTATTATAAAATTTAAAAATTATATAAAAAAGTTTTCTAAATTTTTTAATTAAGAAACATAATAATTTCTATTAATGTAATATTAAATAATTAATTTTATAATTATAATAATTTTATAAGATATTTTAAAAATTAAATGAACATACTTTAAAATTTCTACAAATATAAAGGTAAAATAATTCATTGTATGATTAAATAGAAAATATTTCTAAAAATATCTGAATTTATGGATAAACTAGTAAATATTAATATTTTATAAGTATAAAACAATTTTTATGATTATAAAATAAAAAAAAATAATTACTACAAAATTTAAAAATCTTGAATTATAATAAAAATTTAAAATTTTTAATTAAATTTAAAAGAAATTAAATTGATATTTAAAAATAAATACATCGATGTTTGCTTTTACTAAAATTTATAAGAGTTAAATAATTGAGCAATATTTTTACTATTAGCTTTTCATATTCATATCGTTATTAAAATAATAAATATTAACTTTTTTAATTATCTTCTCACTTTAAGTAATTTTTAGAATTATAAAAATTATAAATGATATCAAATAATATGATATTTATGCCTTTAAAATTATTTCATATTATCTTCATAAAAATTAATATGAATTCTTATAAATTTACAACCATAAAATATATATATTTATATATTTTTTTAATATAAACCATATTTATAATTCTTAGGATAGTGGCTTGAAGACAAATTATCTTTTAATGTGTGCCTTGCAATATGAAGTTTATAAATTTTGTAGCCGTGATTTTTTTTCTAGTTGAAAGGCTTAACATCTATTTTTTGAAATTGTATATATATTTATTGTCTAATTAATTTGATAATTAAAAACTGCAAGGTATTTATTTTTCATTTGTGCCTTGCTACATGCACAAACTTGTTGAAAATAATTTATTAAGTAACAAAAAGATGAGTATTTGTGTTTTATATATATTTATTGTTTGTTAAATATTTTGATAATTAAAAATTAAAACATTTACGGAATTAAAATATTTACACACAACAACTCTTCTAAGTCTTTAACTAGCGCCAGCCACCTCTCTCTCTCTCTCAATAGTCAACACGGATAAATCAAAATGAAATGATGTGATTTCTGTTAGTCATGTGCTGCATTCAATACTTGAAAGCCACAACAGGGCATATTATCTCCACGGCTGCCTCGCTGGTTGTAAAACACTGATTGACATGGCCACCTTCTGCCGTTTCGTACCGCTATCAACCTACGATGACTACTCTAATTACATCAACTGTTTGGGAGATGATATGTAGATTCAGCCTATCCTATCCACTGATCTTCTCATCTACTTCTTCTACAGGTAATCTATAAATCAATCAATGTTATTTCTAATTTTCTTTTTATGAAGATCTAGCCCGATTTCTATGAATCTGAAAATGATTCCTTACTTCGATTCTTTGCTCTCCTAAAGCCGCCTCACACATGGCTCATCAAGGCAGCTCTGCAATTCTCAGAAAGTAAATCCAACGTGATGTTAGGATTTTTAGAATTATATATAAGGTTTTTTTATCTTCTGAATTGTGTATTTTGACAAAGCACAACACGAATTTCATGACAGGTTGTTTCCTCCTAGAATATCAGCTAATAATAAGATCATCCTATTTGTTTATGCGGGTAATCTCATCTCTACGAAGGGAAGATTTGAGTTGATGCCAGCATCTTAATACCCTCTGAGGAGATTTGAGACCTGGTCTAAGTTTTCCTTTTGTTCTAGTCCAGTACAAGTGTTTTTGGGATCCAATGGTATGAACCAAATGTATTGTCATCTTCTTTGTGGTCTCGGCAACTTCGAATTCATTGATGGAATTCATGCTCCTTATGCCATAGGTCTAATCAAAGCTTTTTCTCTTCTAGAGTCCAAGTGGAATTAGTTATGTGATGATCTTGAAAACAGGTTCTTAGGAGAAGAAATTTCTGATTCTACAATGAGAAACTCTATTAGTAAGCTTCTTGGTGGCCATTGAGTAGACCTCTCCATGAGAGTTGGATAATCTTTCCGCAAAATAGTTGGGATGAGATTGTGAGCAAGTTGTTGCCTAATATTTGGTACATCAAGTGTGTCACCACATGAAGCATGAAGCAGTATTATCCAAAACTCAAGCCAATACGTAGGAGAGACTCCATTGTTAAGCACAGATTACCTTGCTTCAAAATGTTGTGTTGCAATAAACTTTGATCCTACGCAACCACAAGAGACAACTCAGTTCATCATGCTTCTCAAAGTAGCTTACTTTGAGTTTCTTCCATACAATCTTATTAATGTGATTCATGGTGTGATCGTGAGGGAAGAAACAACGATGGATTTCTTTGGCATCGAGGTGGGGAAGATGTATGAGTTGGTCATAACTACCGACAGAGGACTGTATCAATATCGATTGGGCAATGTAGTGAGTGTTGTTCGCTTCCATAACTACTCTCCTCAAGTTGAGTTCTTAATGAGAGCACCACAACTTGACTCTGATACAGTGGCTGAGGCAGACTTGATTTATGTCATTGAAAGTTGCCAAGTTGTGATGAGAGCTACCTTAGGAATTGAAATTGCAGAGTTTACTGCAACCTTATTGGATTCTGAATCAATCCCAAAGCATCTGAAAATACTAGTTGGAGTCACAGAGGATCGCATGTTTGTTGGGAAGAAGATGAACGAGCCAATTCTAGTTCTTAGGATGATCTATTCTTTGCTCGATGACAACTTGGGATCTCTATATCATGCTTGGAAGGAGAGAAGTGAAGCTGGCTCATTGTTTTTGACCAAAGTTAAGCTAGGTAGCTTTGATAAGTTGTCACGGCTAGACATCAAGAATGGAGCATCGGCTAGCCATCAAGAATGGAGCATTGGCTTGCCAATACAAGCTACCAAAGATATTGAGAAAACTTGAGCTTGTCAGTTCTTTTGAACTACATTCTCTTGTTTGTGTATCATTGGATAATATAGAAAATTCTACCTGTAAAATTAGATTTTCTTTAGCAATGAGTTTCTTATCGATTTGAGGTGCGCTTTCTACCTAACTCAGCATCGCTTCTCTTAATGCAAAAGTGTTAGTTTTGATTCTGGTGTTATTTTCCAATTTCATTTTTTTCCTAGCTTATATATATTCTCACATTAAACTTGGCTTACTAGTTCTCTTCATGGATGTGTTGGTCTTTTTTCCATGTATTTTTCATTTTGACAGGCTTGTGGCAGTGTGTATTTTGCCATGGACGTGTTAGTCACAATGGGTGTTGGTGTTTGTGGCGAGCAGTGTTTATATAACAACATATTAAATATTTACAGAATAAAGTATGTAAATATGATAATCCCAAGATTAATAACACATAAATATATATAAGAGTATTATACTATATGTATACCTATTAAAATAGTATACATAACTATATATAAATATAATAACAAATATTTAATATACATATACATATACATACATACATACATATATATATATATATATAGCTATATATAAATGTATTTAAAAATATGTATATCAACATATTACTATATATAAATGTATTTATCTACATCAATATCTATACATAGCCATATGTCTAAAGATATATAATTACATGAAAAACTATATATACCTATATCTACAACAAGTATAACTACATTTAAAACTATATGGATAACTATGTGTGTGATCACACATGTAACTATAATTATAATTAAAACTTATAACAACATTTATATATAACTATATGTTTAACTATATATGCATAATTATTGATTAATATTTATACAATTATATAAATCTTTTTATAACTATATTTAATTATATTTGTAACTATGTAAACTAATTATATAACTATATTTATAAATATATATAACTATATTATAATTTATAACTATATGTATACTTCTATGTATCTGTATTTCTAACAAAATATACAATTTGCATAATAATATATAACTATATATAATTGTATTTTACTATATGGATAACTATGAAAATATTATATATAACAATTTCTTTAACTACATATATATTTATAACTATATGTATAATTAAATATAATTATATATAAATCTATTTATAACTAAATATAATATAGGTATAAGAACATATAACTATAAATAATTGCCTTTTACTATATGTATACCTATAAAAACTATATACATAATTATATTTAAATATATAATTAACAACATTTATTTAATATATAATTTTATATATTAGTATATAAAAATGTATTTAACTATATATATGTCTATAAATAACTATATGTATAAATATATAAAAATATATGAAAAAATATATATACCTGCATGTATAAATATAAGTATAACTATATGTGTAAGCAATTGCAACCTTACACAACAACTGAAGCGAACCCTCAACTCTCTCTCCCATTCTTGGTTTTCCTCAAAACCCTAGCTTCCCTTCTTGCTTAATGAAATCTAGCCTCGCAAGGATAGAAATTGATAACATTCTGTAAGTGGAATGTGCTTCGGCACTTAGGAAATTTTTCCTCCCCAAGGTGATAAATAAATGGGCTACACGGGACCAGTCGAAGACTATCCTCAAAACACATCCCTATTTGTGCCGCTAGCTACCCTGATACCGAAGATACTGTCACGGTGCCATTAACAAAATTTGAAGAACTAGAAAAGAGGCCTTGAGAATGAAGGTTTATCTAGTGCTCGAAATGTGATTCGGAAGCAACACAATTCATATTTGATGTTGGTTTCATGCAACACATAGTGTATGGTAAGTTCTACGTGGATTCATATGTATCTTCTCTGAAACTCTCTCAAATGATATTCGCGATAATGACTCGACTTGCAATGGTAATTTATATGAAAATAAGAACAAAAAAAACATGAAGAACAAACACCAAGGGAGTCTTCTGATAACTGTAATAAAAAGAATCTCTCTAATAAAATGGCTGATTAAATGCTCGATAATAATCTGGAAATTCATTTTGCTGCATAATAAATTGGACAATGTCGATGTACCTCCTTCTTCTAAATCTCTAGACTTTGTTTCAGTGTATGATAAATATGAAAAATGTGAAAAGAATACTGATTACACTTGAGAAGCTCTGGAAAAAAATAATTATTCACATGCTAGAGATGTATGTCAAGCAAGCAATGCAAGTAAATTAGAGAATAATGTATTAGTGATTACTATCGCTGTTAAATTGAATGTTCTTTCTGGAAACAACAAAAAGAACAATGGAAGCACGTGTTCTACTGCCTTGGTGTCAACACATTCTGGAAAATTGAATAAGGAGCAGAATATAAACTCTGAATTGAATATGAATATGGCAAATGGAGGAAAACTGCTCGACCCTCCATGAAGTTAAGGTAGGAAAAAAGCCCCATGGAGCAGTCTATTTTTGGGCAATAGAATATTAGGTAATACAACTAAACTGCCCTATATTCCCATGGATCATGCTGGCAATGCTTACTTTGAATCGAAAGGCTTACAATATGGAATGGATATGTGGAAAAATTGTTTAATTGGATATTTTGTTACAAAAAACCCAGGTCTTGCAATGTTAAGGAAATTCATTGACGAACAATGGAAAACCAACACTCAAATCATTCAACAACCTAGCGAATGGATGTTGTTTAACTTCAAGTCCACCGATGAGATGGAATGAATACTAAGTGCTGGACCCTACTTAGTTTTGGTAGGCCCTGCATATTAAGCCCCTTCCGATGGGATTCCACTACGGATGGCAAAAATCCCCATTTGGGTAAATTTTTAAAACTTCTCACTTCACTTATGGAATCAAATTGGAATTAGTAAAGTCACTAGCTGTATAGGACAACCCCTACACATGGATAAACTCACCTCCAATACTTCGAGAATAGCTTATGCTAGAGCATTAGTAGAGGTTGACTTAAATAGTGATCTGCTTAAAGAGATTCTGCTCAATTTACTAGATGGCTCGAAAATTATCCAACCGGTTAAGTTATGAGAACTTACCAATATATTACTAATCTTGCTCACTTTTTGGACACACTGCAGATAATTACAGAAGGAGGCTCAAAGAAGAGGCAAACAAGGAGGACCTTCCTCCAAGCAGACTAACAACCACTAAAATAAAAAGCGAAAGAAATCATCTTCTACTCCTCCTTGGGAACTGAAGGACACATAAATGGAGAGGTAAATTTTAATGAAACAACTGAAGCAGTGGAGCTTGACTACCCTGAAGATGGCCAATGCTCGCCAGTCCGGAGGGACAAAACCCCCTGTAGTCTACAGCAACTTGAAGACATCCTAGGCAAACCGGATGAAGAATATGATCTTTTTACCTTGGTAAGGCCTATAAGGAAAAAGAAGGAAGCTCCAAAAAAAGGGCCCCTCCCTCAACCTCAGAAATAAAGGAAAATTAAAAGATGCAAGAGGTTTTACCTCTCATAGTCCTTCGTAACATACCTATCGGAGGTCACATCTCCTTTAAAAATGAGATTTGTATTCTAGTGTTTACTTGATGTTTTAGAGGTAGGTTTATGGGGGATTTGTGTCGCCCCCCCCTACTGCACATTATAACAATTATAAGGGATTTCTTGGGAGAGGTGGGAAACCTCTGGGCTGGTTTTGGTGGATTGAATGCTTGTGGTGGACATGTTATAATGTCAGAATGCTAATAATCCTCTTAAAAGGATATGAGGGATGCCCTTCCAATGGTTCAACCATTCATGTAACTATTGTAAATGTATATAATACTTATGAGGAAGTATGTGATATATGTGGAGGGGCACTCCTTATACCTCTAAGGATTAAAATTATCATGGAGTGGGGCAAACAGAAAGATCCTCAAGATATAAATATGCTTGGGAGCCTGATCGAGTAGCCTCGTATTCACATGGGAGGGATCTTGAATGTATGGGCAGTATACACTCATGATATGCACACAAAAGGCTCTCGATACATAACAGTCAAAAATTGATAATAATCAAAATAAAGAGAATCAAAATAGAAAAATTACAAGCTCATAATTCGATTTGTTTGTCATTTGCATTTGGGCTATGGGTGACATATGCATGGAGAAGGATTTGCTGTATATGAAATTGTATAAAAGGGACTTCAGTAATATATTGTATTGGGGTCACAAGGGTGGAATATCATTGTATCGGTGTTACAAGGGTGGCATAATGTGTAATGGTAAAAATAAGGGTGGCATACATCAGAAATATGGAAGGGAAGTATTGTGTAATCATCACTTGGGAGGGTTTCATTTGCATATCTTTGCGGGCAGGAATATATAATGCAAAGAGAAAAGGAAATTGCTAATATGTATATATGAAAATTGCGAGTTGGAACATAAGGGGTTTTGATTGCCCCTTAAAACACAAAGAAGTAACTAGGGCAATAAAAGCTTACCATATAAACATTTTCGCAATAATAGAAGCTAAATTAAACAAAGAAAAGGTGGCTGTATTGATGAAGTCAAAATTCAAATGTTTTAAATATATGGAAAATTTTACTTTACACCCGAATGACTGGATACTATTGATATGGGATGGTCAAACCACTGAAATCGAGTTAATATGTTTCATATGCATCTCTTCGCAGGCAGAAATATATAATGCAAAGAAAAAAGGAAAATTGCTAATATGTATATATGAAGATTACTAGTTGGAACATAAGGGGTTTTGATTGCCCCTTAAAACACAAGGAAGTAATTAGGGCAATAAAAGCTTACCATATAAATATTTTTGCAATAATAGAAGCTAAATTAAACAAAGAAAAGGTGGTTGTATTGATGAAGTCAAAATTAAAATGTTTTAAATATATGGAAATTTTTACTTTACACCCTAATGGCCGGATACTATTGATATGGGATGGTCAAACCACTAAAATCGAGTTAATATCCTTTTCATCTCAGTATATATATGTTAAGGTCAAAAATATTGTATCAAAACTACATTTTAGCTTAACAGTTGTTTATGGCTTTCATACAATTGTTAACATGAGAATGCTATAAGAGGAACTAACTCGACAAGGGTTTGTGGACCCCTCCCCTTGGATTATAATGAGAGATTTTAACTACCTGTTATCTGCTCTAGATAGGAAGGGAGGTAGAACAATCTCTACATATGAATGCATGTACTTTATAAATTACTATTGTAATCTCGATCTTGAAGACATTCCATCTTCAGGCTCATATTTCACATGGACCAACGAGAAGATGTTAAGTAAGCTTAATAGAGTCATGGTAAACCATGGGTGTGCTAATCTTACACTTGGCATTCATGCCAGGTTCCTACAGTCTGGAATTTTCTCGAACCACAATATGATCTTAGTTTCTACAGAGTCCAGCTCGACCGATAGAAAAATACCTTCAAGTTTTGTAATATGTGGCTTACCCACAAGGAATATCCCCTCATAGTGGCCAGAATCTTGAAGCAAAAATCACATGGCTCTTTAATGTTTCATTTGGTCAATAAGCATAAAATGCTTAAAGTGCCATTAAAATCACTGAATGAGAAACACTTTGGACATATTAGTTCAAGAGTGTGCTTGGCTAGGAAAGCTCTTAAAGAAACCCAAAAAAAGATATTACAAGGCCATGATATATCTTTTAGAGCAAAAGAAATTGATCTTAAAGTCAAATTAAAAATGTTGGAAAAAGTTGAACTCTCATTTGTTAGGCAAAAAGCAAATTTCAAATACTTGATGGAAAGGGATAGGTGCACAAAATTTTTCCACACCTCGACCAAGACAAGACTTCAAAGAAGCAAAATTGTTTCAATAGTGAAGGAAAATAGAGATTTCTCCAATTCCTATCAAGAAATTTCTGAATTGTTTCTTGATTACTATAAGAACTTCTTGGGAATTATAAAAGATATAACCCCTTTGTCTACTTCTATAATTAAAAATGGCAGAATGCTACTTGACACGGAATACAGTTTATTATCTTTGAACTTATCTATTAAATAAATTAAAGAAACCTTATTTTCAATGGGCGGATCAAAATCTCTTGGACCGGATGGGTTCACTATGATGTTCTATAAAGGCTAGTGTGAAACAATATGCATGGATGTTGTAAAAGCTGTTCGATGTTTTTTCACTCTAGAAAACTCCTTAAACAGATTAATCATGCATACATTACACTAATACCGAAGACTCCACATGCTTCCTCGGTTAAAGATTTCAGACCTATTTCTTGTTGTAATGTTATTTAAAAATTGATATCCAAACTAATATCAAAAGGATTCAAGCAATACTTGGAAACATCATAAATCCAGCCCAATCGGCTTACATAAAAGGGAGATTTATCTCAGATAATTTTTTTTTCACACAGAATCTGATAAGGAAATATGCTTAGAAAAGGATATCACCAAGGTGTTTTCTTAAAATTGATCTACAAAAAGCTTTTTATTCAGTTAGTTGGATATTTATTAAAGAAGCACTTGCCACTTTTAACTTCCCACCTAAATTCATAGATATAATATATGAGTGTATATTAACTACGTCATTATCAATTTCTATTAATGTGAAACTTAAATGTTTCTTTAAAGGAAAGAGAGGACCCATGCGAGGTGATCCATTATCTCTTTACCTATTTTCCATTTTCATGGAGTATTTCTCCAGATTACTTGTAAAGGCTACAAGTCGAGAAGATTCCACATTCCATCCTGGTTGTGTTGTCAATCAGATATCCCACTTAATATATGCCGATGATCTGATTATTTTCACTATAGGAGATACTTCTTCCATTGATACTGTCTTGAAAGTGCTAGAAAATTTTTCAAGTACTTCAGGCATGTATGTCAATCCCTCCAAATCGAACATTTTCTTTGGAGGGGTGAAACTGGAGGTTAAAAATAAGATTCTAGAAAAATCTGGGTTCATTTAGAGTTCTCTCCATTTTATTTTACTTGGAGTTCCACTTTCCTCAAGCAGACTTATCATAGCATAGTTCTCTCCATTATTGTCAAAAATTAAAGCTTCCAACCTTCAATGGGCTACGAAGATACTCTCCTTTGCAGGAAGGTTGGGATTATTACGCACTTTCATTCAGGGCATAGAAGGATATTTGTTTTCAATTTTTCTTCTCTCATCTATAATAATTAACACAATAGTGAGCGCATGCAGAAGATTCTTGTTGGGCGCTTCAAAATCAGGTCGATTTCGACCAAAAGCATCTTGGGACAAATATGCATGCCTAAAAATTATGGTTGATTGGGCTTAATAGATATATTATTCTGGAATAAGGCTTTCTTTATCAAAAGTCTCTGGCAAATATACAATAATGAAGATGCGTTATGTATTAGGTGGATCCACCACTATTATTTAAAAGTTGATAATATCTAGAATTGCTTAGCATCTAAACAAGATTCTGCATTCTGGAAATCCCTAATTTTGGTTAGGGATATCTTATTAAAGAAATTGGGTAATATACAGCAAGCAATCCTCTTGCTTAATACTTGGGCGGGAAAAGGGAAAATAATTTATGAAGGCTACAAATTCATAGTTGGAATGAACACAAAGGAATTTAAACCCTAGGCAAAAATTATCTAGTTTTCCAATAATATCACGAAACACGCTGCGTTCCTTTGGATAATCAAGGCGGGAAGAATAAGAACGAAAGATTATTTATTCATAACTCTAAGAAATATGAAATGTGAATTTTGCATAGAACCGGAATCCCTAAAGCACATCTTCTTTGAATGCCAATTTACCAAAGCTCTGCTGGAGCACCTCAAAAGTTGAACGGAAATCAAAGATTCAATACAATCCATATACTTAAGACTCAAAAGCTTAAAAGAAAAATATTTAGCTAACACCCCCATAAACTGTATTAGGAAAGCCATTTTTGCAACTAGAATTTACTACATATGGAAAGAAAGAAACCGTAGATGACATAAAGGAAAGTCGCAAGATCTGGACTTGATTTTCAGGAAGATTAAAATGGAAATTTATGTTGTTTTTCGAAATGATTGTAATAGTTTGAAACTTTGTTAGGATGTAAAGATTTGATAGTGCATTTTAATACTTATCAAAAAAAAGTATAACTATATGTGTGACTCATTGTATAACAACATGTAACTATATTTATAGTTACATGTATAATAGTATACAACATTATGTTTAACTATATGTGTATAACGAAATATAAATATTTGTATAACTATATAAAACTCTATATAATTAAATATAACTATATTTGTAACTAGGTATACATATATGTATACATATATGTAAATTTATATATTTGTTTATAACATTATTTACATTTATGTATAACTACTTATAACTATGTGTATGAATATATATATATATATATATATATATATATATATATATATATATATATATATATATATATATATATATATATATATATATATATATCTATATCTATAAATAAAACTTTATTTTTAACAATATTTAAAGAATATATATATATATATATATTATAGTTATGTATATATATAAAACTATATTGTTAACTATATATAACTATTTATAACTACATATAGTATATGTATAATAACTATAAATAATTGTATATTACTATAAGTATAACTATAAAAACTTTATACGTAACTATATTTAAATATATAATTAATAACATATATTTAATATGCATTTTTATATATTAAAATATACAAATTTATTTACTATATCTATACATATACATATCTATATGTATATATAAATTTATATGAAAAAATATATATACCTACATGTATAAATATAAGTTTAACAATATGTATAACCATATGTAACTATATTTATAATTATAAGTATAACAACATACAACATTTTGTTTAATTATATGTGTATAACTATATATAAATATTTGTATAACTATATAAAACTTTATATAGATAAAATATAACAATATTTGTAACTATGTATACATATATGTAAATCTATATCTTTGTTTATAACATTGTATACATTTAGGTATAAGTACATATAACTACTTGTATGAAAACACACACACACACATAACTATATTTTAACTATATATAACTATTTATAACTATATATACTATATGTATAATAACATATAACTATAAATAGTTACATCTTACTATATGTATGACTATAAAAACTTAATACGTAACTATATTTAAATTTATAATTTACAACATATATTTAATATACATTTTTATTAATTAATATATACAAATGTATTTTACTATATCTTTACCTATACATTACTATATGTATAAACATATAAAATTATATGAAAAAATATATATACCTACATGTATAAATATAAGTATAATTATATGTGTAACTATATGTATAACCACATATAATTATATTTATAATTACATGTATAACAACATACAACATTATGTTTAACTTTATGTGTATAACTAGTCTAATTTCTAAGCCATATAAACAAAATTATTTAGTAAAACTTATAATGGAATGTGTATAATGGTGTGTCCTTATAGAATGCTCAAAGTGGATTGAGATATCACAAATATCAGCTACTCCCATATAAAAACGAAATAAAAGGGAAGATATTATACAATAAAGAAAATGTAAAACTATCAAAATCACAATGTATATATATATAGACACACACACACACACACTTGGATACATTATTGGAGTACTCTTATATACTATGGGAACTCTTAATGCTTAATAAAATAAAATAAAATGAAAGAAGGTAACTCAAAAAAATCAACTGCTTCTCATTTACTTATGTTAGATATTTTCAGAGTTAGTTATTCTATTATCGATTTTATTAGCATAATCTTTTTCTTTAAACAAATACATCTGCATATAAATGATATCAAAATGTGCAATGAGTCATTTTATGACTTGGAATTTCCAATTTTTAACTACATCCCATTGTGGGATACATATTCATGTAATGCTTTTGTCCAAATATTAAATTGTAAATGTGCAAGCATGTAGTGCTAAATACATTATCAAGGATGATTTGCTGGATGACAGTTTTTGATGATGTTATTGTTGACCTAGTGTACCTTACTAGAAGAGTATTCTACAATATTCTCCTTGCTTCTTTTCTTTTATTCATTATTTGTACTTCAAATAATTTTTTTTGTTCCATGTTTCAAAACTTTTATTCTATTTAGATTCAAGATCTAGTTTCTTTTCCTCCAATCTTATGCATGTTATTATTGTTTAGGAGGAAGTAGAATCTCAGGATGGGCCATTATTTGATACGGTTTTGTTTGAAAAGTGTATGGATTATATAATAACACTGTCATGGTAAAGCTATAGCTTTGGTTGAAGATAAAGATAAATTCTGATATTGTAAATGGTATTTCAACCTTTGTTTAGTATATACATACATACTGAATTTGAAGCCATGATCACTAAAAAATTAGATTAGTTTTTTATTTTTATTCGAATTTGATGCTTGCATGATGATGCCATAAGAGAAAACGGGCAAAGCATATTAAAAAGCTAATGCTAAAGGAACTAATTGACCCAAAAAAAGTTGATCCTTTCTCTTTGTTTCTCGAAAGCTGAGTTGTTTCCTATTGGTTGTACAAAAATTCTAAAAAAAATTTTAGGAAATACTTATGGCATGTATATTTGGCAGGTTCTACTTTTCATTTCTTTATAGATACTATGTTTAAGATTCTCATCCCTACTAATAACTCCTTTTTTGCCCATGTAATTGTGTAGGATTTTGGAGCCTTGACTCCAAATATTCTTGCAAGAATGATTGGAAATATTGAAGGTGGTGGTCTAGTTGTTTTACTTCTTCGAACCCTATCATCACTCATGAGTTTGTGTACCATGGTCTTGGTAAGTTGCATTTCATTGCTCATTATCACAAAAACATGATATGCACTCTTTGATCATTGAATTTGAATCTCTATTGTTCTTTACATGTTAGGATGTTCAAGAGAGATTTAGAATAGAGTAGCATCTGAAATAGTTTCTCAGTTCAACGAGAGGTTTCTCTTATATGTACATATAAGAGAAATGCTAGTATATCTTTCATACATACATCTTGAGTATATATGTTCAAATATACTCAGTATATCTACATATATACTGCAATATTATACATATTATATTGCAGTATTATATGTACATGTATACTGAGTATATATGTACTTTGTATATAACTAGATAGACTGATCGAAAAATAGATAGATAAAGAGTTAGATACACAGATAGATATATAGATAGTTACTTAGATAGATACACAAATAGATAAAAAGATTGGTAGATAGATAGAAAGATATATAGATAGATAGATAGACACATAGATACGTAGATTGATAGAATGATAGATAGATAGATAGCTAGATAGAAATATAGACAACAGACAGATAGATTGATATACATATAGATTGAAAGATAATATATAAAGATAGTTAGGCACTTAGATAGAAATACAAATATAATGATAGATAGATAGATTTTGAGATAAATAGACAAGTAGATAGATAGATAAACAGATAGATAGAAAGATTAAGAGGGAGATAGAAAGATAAATAGAAGGATAGATATATATAAATATAGATTTATACTAGGATAGATAGATAAACATGTAGATAGATAGATAGATAAATAGATAGTTATATTATTAGACAGATATATTTAAAGATTATTATATCGATAGATAGACAAATATATAGGGAGATAGATATATAGATAGATAGACAAATATATAGAAAGATAGATATATAAATAGATAAACAAATATATAGGTATAATGGTTTACAAACAAATAGATAGGTTTATAATTGATAGAAAGATAGATAGATAAATAGATAGATAGACTTATTGACAGACAGATAGATTGAAAGATATACAGATCGATAGACACACAGATAGACTCACAAATAGATAGATAGATTGATTGATAGATAGACATTCAAAATATATACAAATAGATTGATAGATTATTAGATAGACAGATAGACAAATCACATATAGATAGACATATAGACATACAAATAGACAAATAGATTGAGAGACAAATAGACAGACAGATAGACACATAGATAAAGAAATAGATAGATAAATAGATAGATAGACAGATTGATAGATAAATAGATATGGAGATATAGATAGATAGATAGATAGATAGACAAAAGGATAGACAGATAGACAGATAGAGAGATAGATAGATAGATAGATAGACATATTGAAAGGTAGACACATATATATACAAACAAATAGACATACAAGTAGATAGATTGATAGACTTACATATAGACAGACAGACAGATAGATAGATAGACAGACAGACAGATAGATATATATATATATAAATACATAGAAAGAAAGACGGAATGTTTGATAGATAGATAGATAGAAAGACAGACATATACATAGATATACAAACAGACATAAAGATAGATTGATATATAGATAGATAGATAGATAGACTAATAGATAGAAAAATAGCTGGACAAATAAATAGATGGATTGATAGATAGTTAGACATATCAATAGACCGATAGATAGATAGATATATAGATATACATATATATAGATATATAGATAGAAGATCAATAGATAGATATACAAATAGATTGATATAAAGATTTATAGATAGATCAGACACAAATAGAATGATAGTGCTGTATATGTAATTTGTTTTTACTTAATAATCTATTTGTATAACCAAATGTTTCTCTGTTTTAATATTTTCATGTAAGTGTAGGAAAGGAAATATTAAGAGGCCGGGGATGCAGCAGTTGCACAATAACAGAGGTCCCGATGTCCGGTCAGTGGGCCGAAATTTTTGGAGCAGAGCCTGACCCGTTCCATGATCCGACCCGCTTCGGTTAAATGAACCGGATGTTTATTTTTCATATATAACAATTTGTAATTTATTTTTCGGGTGGATGTTTTTTGACTTGTTTTAACTGTTAATCATTTTTCTCCTCTCTCTGTGCGATTTCGCGACTGCTGCATGCTGCATACTGTAAGACGTTCTGTTTACTTGGTGTTAATCTGTAACGCATAAGCATTTTCTAGTGGAGGTAGCTAGTCATACTGAGCGACTAGCGAACCACGTTATTTCCTGTGTTGATTTCCCGTTTTTTATTCTGTCATGGATGCTGTTGGATTGAGATATATATATATTGCTTGTTTTCTATGTTTCGGTTGTTTTCTGTTTTTAATCTCACTACCCGTGGAAGCGCAATTACCCAACAGATAGATATATAGATATACAAATAGTTAAATGATTAATATATTGATTGATAGAAAGATTGATACATAGTTTGATTAAAAGATTTATAGAGAGATTGATATATAGATTGATATATAGATTGATATATAGATTGATATATAGATTGATAGAATTATTAATAAACAGATAGATTGACATATTGATAGATAGATAGAATGTCAGATAGACATATAAATAGACATGTAAATCAATAGATCGAAAGATAGATATAAATATAGATAAACAATTTGATAGACATATTGATAAGCATCTAAATTGATAGATATGGTGATGGATAAATATTAGATAGATTGAAAGATAGATAAATTGGAAGATTTGTTGATAGACTAATTGATAGACAAAAAGAAAGATTGATAGACAGATAGATAGACATATAGATAAATAGAAAGAAAGATAGAAAGATAGGCAGAAATATAGACATACAAATAGACACAATTAAAATAAATAGATATATAGATAGACAGACAGATATAAAGATAGACATTTAGACAAGCAGATAGACAGACAGATAGATAAATAGATTGACACATAGACAGATAGATAGATAGATTTATTAATAGATAGATAGATATTTAGACTATTTATTAGATAAATAGATAGATTGATAGATAAATTGACACATAGATAGACATAAATATAGATAGATATATAGACAGATAGATAGACATATAGTTTTTTCAGTTAGATGAATAGAAAAATATATAGATAGATCGATAAAAAATAGACAGACAAATAGACAGATAGATTGATAGCTAGATAGACAGATAGATAGAAAGATAGATAGACAAAAAGACAAATAGATAGATACATATATACATAGAAAGATTGACAGAGAGATGAATAGATAGATAGACAAACATATAGACAACTAGATACATAAAAAGATATATAGATAGATAGACAAACAGAAAGATAGATAGACAGATAGACAGTCATATATATAGATTGATTGATTGATAGTTAGATATATTGACAGATAGACTGACTGATAGGTAGACAAATATATATATATATATATATATATATATAGACAGATAGACAGACATATAGACAAACATATAGATAGACAGATAGATAGATAGACATATAGAAAAAGAAATAGTTAGTTTGACTTAAAGATAGATAATTAGATAGACATATAGATAGATAGATAAGTATATAGATAGATAGATTGATTGATTGATAGATAGATTGATTGATAGGCACATAGACAAATAGATAAATATATAAATATATAAATAGATAGGTCAACATATCAATAAACATATATATAAATAGTTAGATAAACATTTAGATAGATAGATTGATTGATTGATAGATTGATTGATAGATTTATAGATTGATTGATAAATATATTGAAAGATAGATAGAAAGGAAGATTGATAGAAAGATAGTTTGACAAATAAATAGACATATAGATAGATAGATAGCCTTATAGATAGAAAAAGACAACAAAAAATAGGCAACATATAGATCGATAGATAGATAGATAGATAAAAAGACTGATAGACAAATAGATAAATAGATAATTAGATAGATAGATAGTTTGTTTTATTAATTGATTGATTGAAAGAAATATATATAGTTACACATATAGAATGATAGAAAAAAAGATAGACAAATATATATAGAGAAATATAGTCAAATAAATAAACAAGTAGATAGATAAAAAGAAAAATAGATTGATATATAGATAGATAGATAGATAGATAGACATATAGATAGATAGATTGATTTATTGATTGATTTATTGATTTATGTATTGATATATAGATAGATAGATTGATAGATGGATAAATAAACAGACAGATATATAGATAAATAGATAGATAGATAGAAAAATAGATATATTGATAGATAGATAGACAGATAAATAAACAAAAAGATAGATAGATAGACAAATATATAAATAGATTGACACATAGATAGATAGATTGATCGATAGACAATTAGATAGATAGATAAATTGACATATTGAAAAACAGGTAGATAAACATATAGATAGACATATAGATAGATAGATTGATTGACATATTAATAGGTAGAATAATAGACAGATTGGAAGATAGAAAAATAGATAGATAGATAGATAAACAAATTAATAGAAAGATAATTAGATAGATAGTTTGACAGATAGATCAACTAAATATTAGATAGATGCATAAAAATATAGAGAGAGACAAATTTATATATAGATATAATAGACCAATAGATAATAGATAGATAGATAGGTATATCAAAAAGTAGATAGATAGATATACATATAGATAAATAGATATATAAACAAATAGATAGAAAAATATATATACTAATAGAGAGATAAATAGATAAACAGACAGACAGACATGTAGATAGATAGATAGATAGATAGATAGATAGATAGACAGATATATAGATAGATAGTTAGACAAATACTTAAATAAATTGATAGATAGATAAATAGATAGACAGATAGACAGACAGACAGATAGATAAATAGATAGATAGATATATGGACATATACATAGGAATATAGATAAATAGACCTATAGATGGACAAAGAGATAGATATATACACAAATAGATTGATTGATAGACAGACATTTAGATAGATATATAGATAGATAGATAGACAAATAGATAGAGAGATAGATAAACAATAAGATAGACATACAGATTGTCAAATAAATAGACATACATATATTTCACAGAAAGACACAAATATTTAGAATGATAGAAAGATAGATAGTTAAATAGATAACCAAATAGAAAGATAGATAGACATACATATATATAGATTTAAAAATATATAGATAAACACACAAATATATATACAGATATATAGATAGACAGATAAATAGACAAAAGACACACAGACAGACAGACAGACAGATAGAAAGATAGATAGATAGATATACAGATAGATAGACCAATGGTTAGATAGATCAATAGACAAACATATAGATAGATAAATAGATAGACATATAGATAAACGTATAGACAAATATGTAGAAAGATATAGAGATAGAAAAATAATAGATTGAAAATAAAAGATAGACATATTGATATACATATTGATAGACAAATTGATAGATAGATTGATACACAAATTGATAGACATATAAAAAGATAGATAGATAGATAGACATATCGATAGACATATAGATAGACCAATAAATTGATAGATACATAGACATGTAGAAATATAGAAATATAGAAATATATATAGACAAATACATAAATAGATAAAGAATAGATAAATTTATAGACATAAATAAATAGAGAGATAGAAAGAAAGATATATAGATAAATATAGAAATAGAAAGATTGTTAGATAAACAAATTAATAAATATATAAATAGACTGACGACAAATAGATATACATAGATATAGATAGATAGATAGAAAAATAAATAATAGATAGATATACAGAAAGATAGACACACTGATAGACAGACAGATAGGAAGACATGTAGACACACAGAGAGATATACAGATATATACACAGATAGATAGACATATAGACCGATAAATAAATAGACAGATTGACAGACACAATTATAGACAAATAGACAAATAAATAGATAGACAAAAATATAGACATATATATATATATATATATAGACAGATAGATAGACATATGTATAGACATACAAATGTACATATAGATACACAGACAGATTGATAGAAAGATAGTCAGCCATATAGACAGATAGATAGATAAATATATAAATATATAGATAGCTAGATAGATATATTGGTAGATAGATAGATAGTTAGTCAAATAGATAGAAAAATAGATAGATAGATAGATATATACATAGATAGATAAATAGATAGATAGATTGATAGATAGTTAGGCTAAAAGATATATAGATAGCTAGAGAAAGAGATAGATAAACAGACAGATAGTCAAATAGATAGAAAGACAAATAGATTGACAAATAGACAGACAGATAGATTGACAGATATATAGATATATACATTATCACACACTAAAATAAAAGCCCAAATAGCTAGTGAAATTTCCTAGTTATGTGAGATTTTCTATCATTAAAATATAATAATGATAGACTAATTATGGATATTATCTCAAGCTAAAGTCCTCGTCTCAAAATATTAATGAGAATAAAAATTCTACTGCAAATTTTTTAACGATGAAAATTCCCTAGCTAATTATATTTTTTTCCATGGTACTTTTTACGAAATTAAGAATATTAATTAATAATTTTCGAATGAATATGTACAACAAATTTTTTAGCTAAATTAGATAGATTGATATAGAGATTGATAGAAAATATATACATATAGATAGATATACAATTAGATAGATTGATAGATTGACAGAAAAATATACATATAGATATACAGATAAAAAGAGAGACAAACAAATAGGGAGACATACATATAGAGAGACAAATAGATTGATAGATAAATAGATAGATATACAAAGAGATTTATTGATAGAAACATAGATACACAAATAGATAGATACGTAGATAAATAGATAGATATACATACAAATAGAGATAACAAATAGAAAAATAGATATACAATACATACTCAGATAGATGCAGAGATAGACGGAAAGATGGATGGATAGATAGATAGACAAATAAATAGACAAATAGATATGTAAACATATATATAAATAGATAGAAAGATTGATAAATAGGTCGATAGAAAGATAGATAGATAGACACATAGACATATTATAGATAGATAGGCAATTAGACAAATAGATAGATAAATAGATAGATATACAAATAGATAGACAAAAAGAAAAATAGTAATAGAGATAGAAAGATATAAATGTAGATTGATAGAAAGATAGATATTTAGATAGATATTTAGATAGACAAATTGATAGGTAGATTAATAGATATATATAATAGATAGATTGATAAATAGATTGATAAAAAAAGATAGATAGATGAATAGAAAAAATGAATAATAGATAGATTGATAGACAGATAGATTAACATATAGAAAGATAGATAACAAATAGATAGGTATTTAGATAAATAGAAAGATAGATAGTCATCTAGACATACAAATAGACAAATAGATCAACAGATACATAGATAGACAAATAATTAAACAAATTGATAGTTAGATTGATATACAGATTAATAAGAAGATAAATTTATAGATATGGTGATAGATAAATAGTTAGATAAAATGATAGATTGATAGATAGATTTATTGATAAATAGATTGATAGACTAATTGATTAACAAAAAGAAAGATTGATAAATAGACAGATGGATAGACAGATACATAAACAAATTAATAGATAGAAAGATAGATAAATAGATAGATAGATAAACACATAGACAAATAGATAGATAGATTGATAGATATATTGATAGATAGATTATTATACCATTTATTAGACAAATAGATAGATTGATAGATAAATAAACATAAAGATAGATAGATATATATATATATATATATATATATATATAGAAATATAGTTTGATAGATAGCTAGACAAAAAGATAGATATATAGATAGATATATAGAAAAATAGATAGAGAGTTAGATAGATAGATAGATAGATAGATAGGTAGATAGATAGATAGATACATAGATAGATAGATAGACAGATAAATAGATAAATAGATAAATAGATAGACAGACTAATACATATAAAGATAGATAGATAGATAAATAAAAAGATAGATAAACATATAGAAAATAGAAAAATAGAAAGATATATGAGTATCTGTTATCTAGAAGTGTCGACAAGATTAATAAGAGTTACAAGTGTCTATAAATAATGTTAAGCAATATAAGTGTCTATAAAAGTCAGTGTGTAAAAGTGTCAATTATAAGTGTATGTAATAAGTATCTAGGAGGACAGCATGCTGGCAGAAGTGTTGGAAGATATCCTAAAAAAGGCTGCAGGGGTCACAAAACTACTAGGAAGAAATCTGAACAGAACAAGCATATGCAAGCACAAAAAGCTCAGAGAATCAAATGGACTAGAAGATTAGTTGAGCTAAATGAACAGGAATGGTAGCTAGCAAACCGAAAACACAAAGCATAAAGATTTAATGGCAGAAGTTTAATGGAAATAGAAATTTTATCACTAAGAAACTTCATAAAGAGAAAGAAAAGTGCATTAGAAACAGTTATTCATGGCACTTGATAGTTTTAATTTTACTTTAAATATTGTATGTTAAAGTTTATGAATGGATGTAAATGGGAAATGGGTAGAAATTAGCTTGTAAACAATGGTATTCCTCCGCCAAAAGAGAGGGTTATATAATGAATAAAACAAACTTTAAAAAAAACATAGAAAGATATATAGACAGATAGAGAAATAGAAAGATAGATAGACAGATAGATTACCAAATATATTGATAGATAGATAAATTGATTGATTTATAGACTAACTTATAGACTGACTGATATGCAGACAAAAATATTGATAGACAGATAGATAGACATATAGACATATAGACATAGAGACATATAGAGAGAAAATAGATAGTTATACAGAAAGATGTCTAGATAGAAAGATAGATAAACAGACAGAAAAGAAGAAAAAAAGATAGATTGACATACAAATATTCATACATATTGATAGACAGAAAGATAGATAGATAGATAGATTGATAAATAGATATATTGATTCATTGATTGATTAATAGACAGACAGACAGATAGATAAATAGACATATCGATAGACAGATAGATATTTAGATAAATTGATTCATAGACAAATAGATAGATTGATTGATAGAAATATTTATAGATAGATTGATAAATAGATTGAAAGATAGATATAAAGATTAATAGAAAGATAGTAAGACAGATAGATAGACATATTGATAGATAGAAAGATAGCCTTATAGTTAGACAAATGGACCAAGAGATATACAAATATATAGAAAGATTGATAAAAAGCCTGATAGACAAATAGATAGATATATAATTAGTTATATAGATAGATTGATAGATAGAAAAAAAGATAGACAAATAGATTTGAGATATATCGACAAATAAATAGATAAATAGATAGATAGATTAATAAACAGATTGATATATAGATAGACAGACATACACACAATTAGATAGATAGATAGATATATAGATATATAGATAGATGAATAAAGAAATAGATAGATATATAATTAGATAGATAGAGATAAAAAAATAAATACATAAATAGATACATATATAGACCGATAAAAAGGACAAACAGATAGATAGATAGATATACACATAAATAAATGAATCTATTAACAAATAGATAGATAAATATATAGACAGACAGATATATATAGATAGATAAATAGATAGACAACTAGATAGATAGATAGATAAACATATAGATAGATAAATATATAGATAGATAGATATATAGATAGATAGATAGAAAAATACTTATATTGATAGATAGATAAATAAATAGATAGATAGATAGATTTATAGATAGATGGATAAATTGATTTATTGATTGATTGATAAATAGATAGAAAGTTATATAGTCAAATCAATAAACAAATAGATAGATAGATAGACAAATAGATGGATTGAGACACAAATAGATTGATAAATAGATAGATAGTAAGTTAGATAGATAGATAGAGAGATAGATTGACAAATAGATAGACATATAGATTGATAAATAAATAGACAGACAGATAAAGGACAGATAGACACACAAATATTCAGACTACTAGATAGATAGCTAGTTAATTAGATAACTAAATAGACAGATAGACAAACAAATATATACACACACAAATAGACACATAAATACATAGACAGATATATAGAAAAATAACAGATGGATAGACAGACACATAGATAGACGGACAGATACATAGATAGATAATTAGATATACAGAAAGATAGACAAATAGTTAGACAGATCAATAGACAAACATATAAATAGATAGATAGATAGACATATAAATAAACATATAGACAAACAAATAGATAAACAAGATAATAGATTGATAGATAAAATATAGATAGACAGATTGATATACAGATAGATAGACAGATATATAGATTGATTGATTAATAGATTAGACAGATTGATAGACACAAAGATATATAGAGAAATAGATAGATAGATTGACAAAAATATCAACAATAAATTAGGGTTGAAAGTTAGATAGATACACATATAGATAGACATATAGATAGACCAATAAATAGACAGATACATAGATAGGTAAATAAATAGAAAGATAGAAATATAGATGAAAAAATAGATAGATAGATAGATAGATAAAATGATAGATAGATAAAATGATAGATAGATAAAATGATAGATAGATTGATAGACATATAGATAAATAGAGAGATAGAAAGATAGATAGATTGATTGAGATATATATGCAAATAATTAGATAGTTAGATAAACCAATAGATAAATAGATAAATAGACTGAAGACAAATAGATAGACATAGATGCTGTATATGTAATTTGTTTTTTAATAATCTATTTGTATAACCAAATGTTTTTTGTATTTTAATATTTTCATGTAAGTGCAGGAAATGAAATATTAAGAGGTCGGGGATACAGCACTAGCACAATAATAGAGGTCCCACTTTTAATATTTATTGTTTTTTCTATTTTAATAATAGACATAGATCAAAAATAATTATGATACAAAAGTTACATCGTTAAAACAAAAACATAACATAGATGTATAATCATTTAAAACTAAATCATCATCTTCATCATTAGTTTGTGCATTTGTGCAAGGCTCCCCTTCGTGGGTACTATGATAGAATCAGTGTGTTATTAATCATGTCATGGCTATTAGCTGTCTCCATATAAGTTATCTGATATTGCATTGCATTATTCATTTCTTTCAACTCATCATTCACTTCTTTCATTTTCTTCTTATAGATCAATTCAAACTTAAATGATAAAAAGGATAACAACTTATTAATTAAGAAAAAATTATAGACATGATCATCACTTATATAGCATTTACTAATATGAATAAGGTATACTAATTGAGAGAATTGTGGAATTTTTAGTACATATATAGCATTTACTCATCATTCTGCAAAATTTCATCCATAAAACAAATATTGAATAGCCAACAGATTGTTTTACAACATGGAAGAAAAAAAATAATTATCCAGTAGCTGTTGGAATTATCATATAGAGAAAATCTAGTAATAGATTGCTAACCACTACTGGAGTCATATGGAACATCTTGAGAATGAAGCCTATATTTAATTATTTAATGCATCAGCTTCAGAATTGACCCATACATAATCTGGATGAAGAAATCATCATTATTCAAATGAAAATCTTTTAGTTTATTGAACTTCCATGATACTATAATCGAACATCATATTTAAAACTCATGATGCATTTTAGTTTTGAACAATAAGGATCAGAAAACACATAAAAAATCCAATGTACATAAAATATCGAGCTCGTGAAATATTTTGGCTTCCAGTCCGACAATGTTTCCCTTTACAGATTCCATCAACTAGGTATATCTTTTGAATTCACCTGCAACGTGGGTGAATTCTTTGTTTCTATCCTCAATTCCTTCCAAAGAAGTGATTGACGCTGATGAGAAGGATGGCCGATAGATGTCTAAGTTGAGATATAGAGAAATTGAAAACATCAAATAGATTCTTGGGTTGCAATAGCATAAGCAATATGATAGTGTCAATGCATTGAGATAAGGTCAACTCATGATAATGGAAGATCAGGATCATGATGGCTCACACATTAAAGGTTTAGTGATTGATTTTATTCATTGTTTATGGTCGTCTTTACTTAGTTTAATGATTCTTATTTGAGTTTATCACCCTAATCATGAAGGCAATGCATACAAGTGGAAGAGTTGTACCCGTCTAAACCATGCCCAAGTACAAGTCATGGATAGAAAGCTTGGGAGGTAATGCAAAGGGTTGGAAGATAAAGTACTACAAGCTAGGAACAAGCATAAATAGTGAGGGGGGGGGGAGGGGGTATTTCATGCAGCTACAAAGACACAAGACGGATTTTCTATGGATAGATGAACATGAAATGGATGTGATAGAGCTTGCCTTCAGCAAGAAAAACATGGTTTCAACACTTTGAGCCGGGAAAATACCTTAATCATAAGGGGTTGTTTATAAGATACAGAGACTTCATCAACAAGGAGCTTTTTCTATTTTTCATGCTTGATCTTCAAAGATCCGTTCCCTCCATGGCTGATGGCCTAAAGTCAGTTCAAAGAAAGATCCTTTGTTTGTTTCAAGAAGAACATACTCAAAGAAGAAAAACTAGTCTAGTTGGGAGGTACGGTGATGAATATTACTGTTTATCACAATGGTGAACAGAGCATGTATAGTACCATCATGGGTATGGCACAAAATTTTGTTGGCAGCAACAACGTTGATTTTCTGTCTTCAAAAGGATTGTTTGGCAGTAGGAGCATGGGAGGTAAAGATCATGCAAGCCCAAGATATATATCAACCCACTTGCCTCCCAACACAAGATTCTTGTTCCCAAAAGATGATGACAATATCCTTGATTACTTGAATGAAGATGGGACCTTGGTTGAACTTGCAAGGCATGAATGATGTAGATAGAATAAAAAAAAATTATAACCAAGCCAAGGGTGCCAACGGTTCTTGGGCTTTGAAAGCACACAAGAGAAAGAATAGTAAAAAAAGCAAAAAAAAAGATGCAGCAGGTGGATAACAGAAGAGGCAAAAGAGGAGACAGATTGATTGATTGATTGATTGACCGATGATCATATTGATAGATAAACATATAGACATATAAACAAATAGACAGATTGACATATAGATTGATAGATATATAGATTGAAAAATAGAGAGATAGATAGATAGAAAAATAGATAGATAGATATTTAGTTAGATTGATATATAGATTGATTTATTGGTAGATAGATAGTTATATAGATAGATTGATCGTAAAATATATCGATAGATATGTAGATATAATGATAGATACAAAGATAGATAGATAGTCATGTATATAGATTGATAAAAAGAAATAAAGTTGATAGAATGATAGAATGATATACATATATATAGAAAAAGAAATAGACATATAGATAATTAAAAGATAGACAAATAGATAGATAGTTTTATGGATATTATGATAAACATATAGAGAAATAAACAAATAGACAAAAAAAAATTGATAGATAAATAGACTAATTGAGATATTGTCAGATAGATCAATTGACACTTAAAAAGATAACAAATTGATAGAAATTAGAAAGATATATAAATAGGTAGATAAATAAATAGATAACTAGAGAAATTATAAGATAGATAAAGAGTTAGAAAGATAAATAGATAAATAGAAAAATATATGGATAATTAGATAGATAGTGAGAAAGATAGATGTCTCAATAGATATATTGATATATAAATAGATAAATTGATAGAAAGATAGATACATAGATAGAAAGATTGATTGATATATAGAGAGATAGATAGATAAATAGACTAAAAGATAGATATACAAATAGACAGATTGATTGAAAAATAGACAAATAGAAAGACAGATAGTTAACTAGACATATATATAGATAGAGAGATTGATAAATAAACAAAAAGACAAATATATAGATATAGATAGATAGAGAGAAAAATAGTGATATAGACAGATAGAGAGATAGATAGAAAGATAGATAGTCTAATAGACTAATAGCTGATAGATAGATAGATAGATAAACAAATAAATAGATTGTAACATAGAACATACATAGATTGATAGATAGACAGATAAAGAGATAGATATAAATATAGATAGAAACACAAATAGACATATAGACCATTTGATAGATAGATAGATATACAGATTGACAGACAGACAGATAGATAGAAAGACATCTAGACAAATAGACATAGATTGTTAGATAGATAGTCAGATAGACATATAGATAGATAGATAGACATATAGATAGATAGATAGATAGTTATATAGATAGAAAGGTAGATAAATAGACATATAGACATATAGACATATAGACATATACACAAATAAACAAATAGACATATAGACAAATTGATTGATAAATAGATAGACTCATATATAGATATAAAGAATGATTTATAGATAGATAGATAGACAGACAGATAGATATTTTGATAGATAGATAGATAGATAGGCAAGTAGATAAATATATAAACAAAAAGATAGAAAAATAGAATGATAGAATGATAGTCAGATAGATAGATAAATATATAGATATATAATATTTAAAAGATCGACAAATAGAGAGATAGAATGATAGATAAATAGACAAATAGACATATAATAGATAGATAGATAAATAGACAGAGGATAGATAGATTGATGGACATATATGTAGAAAGTTAGATGATAGATTGAAAGAATAGAGTAAATGATAGCATTATAGAGCATGAATAAGATAAATGATATAGATTAATAGGCTATATATATATATATATCTATATAATATAAATATATATATTATATATATATTATATAGAAGTGATAAAATAGATAGATAAGCTATGGTAGGTCGATAATATGTATGTCGGTAGATAGGTAGATAGATTGATAGACAAATTAAAGATAGATAGATGATTGATAACTAAATATATAAAATGATAATTAGAAAGATATATAGATAGATAGATGGATAGTTAGCTTTGTTGATTGATTGATAGATTTATTATAGATTGGATGATAGATAATAGATAAAGAGATAGATAGATAGATAGATCGACAGATAGACAAATATTACAAATAGATAGATAGGACAGATAGAAAAATCTTACAAATAGGCAGATATACAAAAAGACATATATACAATAGTAACATATACAATAGATAGAGAAATTTTAGATAGTCAGATAAATAAAAAGAAAGATAGATAGAAATATAAACAGATATACAATTAGATAGATAGATTTATTTATAGATAGATAGATAAGTAGATAGATTGATAAAAAGATCGGTAGACAAATATATAGATAGTTAGATAAATAGATATATAGATTTTAGGCAGATATTAATATACATAGCTAGATAGATAGATAGACAAGTATATAGATTGATAAATAAATAGATAGATGGATACAATGATAGACAGATAGATATATAAAGAAATACACAGATAGACAGATAGAAAGATAGACAGATAGATAGTTAGTTAAATAGAAAGAAAGAGAGATATATAGATAAATAGACAAATAAACAAATAGATAAATAGATAAAAAAAATAGAGATTGATAGATAGTAGATAGATAGATGATAAATAAAAAGATAGATAAATTGATAGATAGATAAATAAATATATAGATATATATAAATATATAGATTGATAAATAAATAAATAAATAGATAGATAGCTAGATAGAAAATTGGCTGTTTGATAGATATATAGATAGACAGATAGACAAATAGATAAAAAGACAAATATTATAGATATATAGATAGATAGACAGATAGGCAAATAGACAAATATAGATATATAGATAGAATGATAGATAGATAGAAAAATAGACATATTGATAAATAGATAAATAAACATATTGACAGATAAATAGATATGTAGATAGATAGATAGTTATTCAGTTTGACAAATAGTTTGATAGATAGAAAGATAGACATATAAAAAGATAAAATGAAAGAAAAATTGACATATGATAAGATAGATAGAGAGATAAATAGATAGATAGATAGATACATACATAGATATATAGATAGATAGAATGATAGAATGATGGAAAGATATATAGATAAACCTATAGACAGATAGATAGATAGATAGATAGATAGATAAACAATAGACTAAAAGAAAGTTAT
>JAREIK010001148.1:0-59533 GCA_029783825.1 Sapria himalayana | reverse complement strand
AAATCTGATCGGGAATCCCATCTATGTGATGAGCCTGGCCATGCCGTCCCTACCCAACCGCTGACGTAAGGGGTAAACTTTGAGACTGAACTCGATCTAGTCTCAAAAAATGTAGTGCAAAGTTGGGTTTGCCTAGGATCTAAGGGTCCATGTTTTTTGGAGCATATTTCAGCATGCCTCTTGATGTGCCCAGTCCCACATGTACTCTTGCATGTTAAAAGTCTCATACAATATTTTCACTGTGCCATTTCATGTTCCTCACCCCTAACATCTACTTGTGTTATGATTTTAAAATGTGTCCAAACTACAGAAGTCCTCCTAGTTTTTTGTTTTTTAGAACTTTGGGCTGAGACGATAGGAGAAACCAAAGTTTCAGGAGCCATAGACGTCTGTGTAACACTAACATTTTCATTTTCCAAATTTAAATACGTGTTAGGTGTATTTGTCATTTTTAATTTTTCGTATGTTTTTCTAGAGAGAGAAGCTTTAGAGAGAGAAAGTACAAAAAACGTAAAATATATTACCCGGTAAAAGCAATGAGGTCAGTCACGTGCAAGGTGCGCCGCAGGAAGCTCTGATGTTCAAAATTCAAGTTGAGTTTCATGAAAATCCAAGCCGAAATCAAAATCACGAGGCTCGAGAGAGAGATGCACGGTTTATGTAAGAGATAGAAAGTATTGAGAGGTTTTATGTTTTTGAAAAACATAAATGTTATAGGGAGGGGGGTAGAATTTATAGGCTAAAGATTGTTTTTTTAATAAAAAAAGATATTTTTTTATTAATTTTTTGAATTTTTTTTCGATTTTTAAGGGGCAGAATCACGAGGACCGTTGGATTCTGCCCCCTAGCCATTGGAGGTGAATCCAAGGGCTGAAAATCGGTGGAGTTTGAGTTTTTTTTTTGCCGTTGGATTTTGCTCGAATCGGTTCTATGGGCGTCGGGACTCGGGTTTCGGCAGAAAAGACCGCGGGTCGGGTTTGTTTGGACCTGACCCGTGGTCATTTTACCAGGGGGGCCAGGGGACGGCCGGATGGGTCACAAGGCGTGAGTCGTGACTCACGCCACGGCACGCGTGACACGCTGCCAGTGCCACGCGTGCCTACGTGAACCGGCACGGGATGGACCCGTGCCGGCGTGCCGTGCCTCGTGCCGGGCTGGTCCGGCCCGGCACGTTTGACACCTCTAGATAATAGGCATATAGACAGAAAGACAAAAAGAAAGTTAGACAATTTAGATAGGTAGACGAATAGATAGAAAGATAGAAAAATAGATAGTTAGATAGATAGATAAATAGATAGACTGATAGATAGATATACAGATAGACATATAGATAGCTAGACATATATACAAATAAATGGAAAGAGAGATATTATAGATAGATAGATATACATATAGATAGATCGATAGATAGATAGAAAGATAGATAGACTTATATACATAAAGATAGAGATAGACAGACAGAAAGATAAATAGATAAACAGATAGACAGATAGACAGATAGAAATATAAACAAATAGATAGATGCATAGATATATACATAGAAAGATAGAGAGACAGATATATATAGATAGATAAATAAATTAGATATATAGATAGATAGATAAACATATTAAATAATAGATTGATAGACAGACAGATAGACAGACAGACAAATAGACAGATACAAAGATATATAGATTGGTAAGTAAATAAATTGATAATTGATAGATAAAAATTTAGACCAAATCATCCATAACTTTATAATTAGATTTATATATATAAAGATATATAGATAGATAAATAGATAGATAGCTATATAGATAGATATGTTGACTTGTAGAAAAGTAGAATATTAGACATGTAGAAAAATAGATACATAAATACATAGAATGATATATAGATAGATAGATAGGCACGTAGATAGCTAGATAAATAGATAAATAGATATATAGAATGATATAATGATAGAAAAATATGAAATTAACATATATACATATAGAGAGATTAATAGATCAATAGTTAGATATATTGACTGATAGTTAGATAGTTAGACATATAGAGAGATATACAAATAGTTAGATAGATTGATAGACATAGAAAGACATGCAGATTGATAAATAGTCATATAGATAGATTGATAGATACAAAAATAGACAAAGAGATAGATAGATAGATAGATAGATAAATAGGTAGACATATATACAAACAGTCAGATAGATAATTATATAGATAGATAGTTGGATAAATAGATAGATAGATAGAAGATACATTGATAGATAGATAGATATATATATATATAGACTGATAGAGAAATAAATAAACACTATAAAAAATTCTCAAATAGAAAGAGAAATTTCCCTAGCTTATTGGGTTATCCCATCGCTAAAATAGATTAACAACAGATTTACGATGCAAATTATCCCAAGCTAATGTGCTTTTCACAAAATTTTAGCAATACAAAAAATTCCTAGCAAATTTTTGAATGACAGAAATTCTCTAATAATTATATTTATTTCCTTGCTAATTTCGATTATAATTAATAGTAGTAATTAATATTTTTCGAATGAATATATATATAAAATTCGCTAGCTAAATTAGCAAAGGAAAAATCCCTAGCTATTTTCATTCCAAAACTATTTTTACAATTTTAATTTTTTACAAAAGATTTTTGATTACATATATTTAATTTTTATATTAAATTAAAAAAACATATTATATAAACTGTTATTTATATTTATCAAAAAGTAAAATCAGTTAATAAATTATTCTGATTCAATAGTTACATAGTTAAAATAAAAACATAACATAGGTATATAATCTTTTAAAACTAAATTATCATTCTCATTATTAACTGGTGCATTTGTGCTATGCTCTCTTGTGCGGGTACTCTTCTGGAACTCGATGTGCTATCTGTCACATCAATGCTGCTAGTTGTGACTTCATATAGTTCATCTACTTTTGCATTGCATTCTTCATTTCTTTCATCTTATCATTCAATTCTTTCATTTCATACTTTTCTTCCTTCAAAAAGTAATCTAAAGATCCATAAAACTTCAATTGGCTTAGAAGCAGCTGTCATACATTTCTCAATGAGTTCCTGTGATAAAATAGAAAATAAAAAACTTATGCTAGATATTAATAAATTAAATATTATATTTTTGATTACACACTTAACTCTCAACATTTATGCTAGTAGTCAAATAGTTATGGAACCACCAAAGTAGTGGCCACTTTCATAACAACTATATAGTTTTTACTCACATGATTCTACATGGAAAATCACTTTCTTTGATACATATAAAAAAAACCCAATGAGCACAAGCTACATTTTGCACACACTACACCATGGATGTATCAAATATTCACACGGTGCACGTCCTATACATCAAGCACACATGCAAGTTCACTGCACAACACACACACTGTGCACTTCCAGGCAGTTATGCACCATAGCTAATCATCAACGTGACCATATCTAATGGCATCGCTATCCGCTGGACCATGCAACCACTAACAGCATATGCTTGCAAAATAAATCAAACTCTAATAAGAACTTTTAAAAACACCTTTTGCCACATCTTATGTAATCTAGAGTCGCTTGATCCAATTAATACTTTCTCCATTGGTGAATTGGCCTATCAATGTTACATGCATTAATGACTACCTCTGTTGATATCATTGTACTTTATATAAGATTTGAGTTACCATAAATATGCTCCTTCAATGTTCTATTGTGCATGAACTCATAAACAAGCATACTGCCTCCTACTTGAAAATATCAATGAATTGCACTTATTTTCTATTATGTATTCTTGCAAGTATAGGCATATATAAAAGATGAAAGATTGGTCCAAACAACAATTAGCATCTACAATTTTTTGATATGAATAAAGAAGATATTTTAGCATTGTGCATTAACCTAGGAGTTATCATGGATAAAAAAAATAATATATGATTATGTTTTTTTTGTTGAGATATGTTTCTAGGTTGTATATAGTTCAGTCAATGAGCTACTCATAGTGTTCAGGGTGCTCCAATCTCATAGGTTATATTTATTCATGCATCATGGTTAAGAAAGTCGCATTATTTCATTTTTACTTTCTAACATGATATCAATGACCCAAACCACTAGAACTTTAAGAAAATTAAAAAAGGAGAATTTTTCTTAAGAAAGAAATAGTGAAAACTTAGTTAAGAGAAATCATTGTTAAACTTGTTGTTCAAACCATAAAAGAGCCTAAAGGTTAAAGCTATAAAAAATAGGAGAATTACCAAAGGTGTAAACTTATTCCATGGATGATTTGCTTAGGAAAGTGTAATGAAATATGAGAGCAAGAAAAATCATTATTCATATCCTATTTTTATCATTTATTATAAATTAAATTTGAATGAAACATAAAAAGAAGCCCATGAACACATGATATTCATCCATTATATGCACGAAAATGAATAAAAAGAGTACATTAGTTTGCATAAAACATGTAAAACATTATAACGATGATTTCTCCATCAGGTGGATTGGGCTAAGGATGTTAGACTTGTTCATCTCCATGATGCACCATTCATGACCATCTCATCCAACATAAAATGTGCCTTTTCCAAATGAAACATCGCTTCAAAAAAAAAGTCTAAATATGTATTCATATATTTAAATCTATATATTTGTTTATAACTTTGTATACATTTATGTATAACTACTTTTAACTACTTGTATTTATATATATATATAACAATATGTTTAACTATATATAACTTTATTTTTAACTATATATATTATAGGTATAAAAACATATTACTATAAATAATTGTCTTTGACTATATGTATAACTAAAACAATATAATAAATACCTATATTTAAATATATAATTAACACCATATATTTAATGTACATTTTAATATATTAGTATATAAAAATATATTTTATTATATCTACACCTATACATAACTATTAGTATAAATATATAAAATTATATGAACAAATATATATACTTACATGTATAAATATAAGTATAATTATATATGTGGCTATATATATAATCACATATAACTATATTTATAATTACATGTTAAATAACATACAACATTATGTTTAACTATATGTGTATAACTATATATAAATATTTGTATAACTATGTTATACTATATATAATTAAATATAACTATATTTGTAACTATGTATACATATATGTATACATATATTTAAATCTATATATTTGTTTATAACTATGTATATATTTATGTATAACTACATATAAATACTTGTATGAATATATCTATATATATAACTATATGTTTAGCTATATATAACTCTATTTTTAACAATATATACTATTAGGTATAAGAACATATAACTATAAATAATTGTCTTTGACTACATGTATAACTATAAAAATATTATACATAACTATATTTAAATATATAATTAAGAACATATATTTATTATACATTTTAATATATTAGTATATAAAATGTATTTTACTATTTCTATACCTATAGATAACTGTATGCATACATATATAAAATTATATGAAAAAAGATATATACCTACATGTTAAATATAAGTATAACTATATGTATAACTATATGAATAACCACATGTAACCATATTTATAATTACTTGTATAACAACATACAACATTATGTTTAACTACATGTCTATAACTATATATAAATATTTGTATAAGTATGTAACATTTTATATAATTAAATAAAACTATATTTGTAACTATGTATAGATATATATATAAATATATGTAAATCTATATATTTTTTTATAACGTTGCTTACATTTATGTATAACTACTTATAACTACTTGTATGAATATATCTATATACAACAATATTTTTAAATATATATAACTCTATTTTTAATTATATATACTATAAGTATAAGAACATATAACTATAAATAATTGTCTTTGTCTACATGTATAACTATAAAAACATTATACATAATTATATTTAAATATATAATTAATAACATATATTTATTATACATTTTCATATATTAGTATATAAAATGTATTTTACTATATCTATACCTAGAGATAACTATATGTATACATTTACAATTATATGAAAAGATATATATACCTACATGTTAAATATAAGTATAACTATATGGGTAACTATATGAATAACCACATGTAACTATATTTATAATTACATGTATAACAACATACAACATTATATTTAACTATATGTCTATAACTATATATAAATATTTGTATAGCTATGTAACACTTTATATAATTAAATAAAACTATATTTGTACATATGTATACATATATATATAAATATATGTAATTCTATATATTTGTTTATAATTTTGCATACATTTATGTATAACTAATTATAACTACTTGTATGAATATATCTACATACAACTATATGTTTAACTATATATAACTTTATTTTTAATTATATATACTATAGGTATAAGAACATATAACAATAAATAATTATCTTTGTCTGCATGTATAACTATAAAAATATTATACATAACTATATTTAAATATATAATTAACAACATATATTTAATATACATTTTTTATATATTAGTATATAAAAATGTATTTTACTATATCTATACCTATAGATTACTATACGTATAAATATATAAAATTATATGAACGAATAAATATACCTACATGTATAAATATAAGTATAACTATATGTGTAACTACATGTATAACTACATGCAACTATATTTATAATTACATTTATAACAACATACGACATTATGTTTAACTATATGTGTATAACTATTTATATATATTTGTATAACTATAAAACACTCTATATAATTAAATATATCTAAATGTGGCATTATTTTTTATCCTGACAATATTTTAGTAGCTCGTTGAGTTTGAAATCACAACCACCAAGGAGGCTTACTTTTATCTCAAGATTCAATGTATCGAGCCTTTTGTTTTTGATGTGTCAATATATATATATACACATTTAATTAATGTTTATAATATATATATATTTAATTAATTTTTTATTTATTAATATAGTTTTTATATATAAATATAATATATATATTAATATTGTTTTTTGTGTGTAGATATATATAT
Source organism: Sapria himalayana (assembly GCA_029783825.1). NCBI lineage: Eukaryota > Viridiplantae > Streptophyta > Magnoliopsida > Malpighiales > Rafflesiaceae > Sapria > Sapria himalayana. The sequence continues at coordinate 52,475 of JAREIK010001148.1, read as the reverse complement.
TTTATTGAACACGTGTAATAATGTTAAAAACTATCGATTAATATTCAAGCTCATTTAAATTCATTGAAAAAAACTAAGACATAAATATTAACAAACAAGTCAAGCATCATTGAACTTCATTGAATTTTAATTTTACTTATTTATTCATATTAAAAATTTGTTACATTTTAAAAAAATATTTAATAAATAAAATTAAATATAAATCATAAATATATATGGAATACATTTGTATATCTTCAGAATGCATCAAAACACTTTGTTTGTTTTTCTAATTGATTTTTGAGTATTAATACACATTATTACTAATAAATGAGAGTTGTTATAATATTATCATATGCTTATTTAAATAATATTGTAAAGCATTGGAATACAACAAAGATATTATTTTATCATTTTTATTTTATAGTCTCAAATTAAAATTAAATAACATTAAACATTTTTATTACGACTCTCCACAAGACCATTGCATTTCCTAAGGGCGTGTTTTGATTTTGCTATTTGTTATTAAAAAATTCTTCAATTAGCTTAACTATTACCATATATTTCATTTTCCATTGAAATTATATAATAGATATTTGTGTCAGAATAATATTGTGTAAAGTGTAGTTATTATCACAATAATATATATGATCGAAGATCCTCCTCATGCACACAATATTAATCTAGATGTTCGTAGTAAATCATTACAAGTTCTAAAATCATTAATTACTAGTATATAATTGATGGTTATATCTTTAATTTTGTAAAATTAATAATTTCTCATTTTTCCTATTGATTAGGTATTAATTGAGGTGTATGTAAGTTTTCTTAACCAAAAAATCTTTTGATTGTAGTATTCCACAAAATAATTATAGTGTTAATGTCTATAATCATTTGTATCTCTAATCAATTTAAATTTGTAAGGCTAGAAATCTATAATTGTAGATTGCTTCACATCTATGTTTTCTAGTTGAATACTTTGTATGATATATTTTTTAATTCAAAATTTGTTTTAATTCATGTCTGTATTCTTCATTAATTCATTTGCCAAGAGTTATTGGAATTAGATATCCATTCCATTGGTTTGTTCTTTTTTTTTATTTTTATATTCAAAGATAGAGTTGAATCATAGTAAAAATTGTGCTATTTGATCTTCATTGAGAAGTGAGAACCTTACTCCTTTAAAATTTCATTTTATTTCTTTTTGCTTTCCTTTCTTGTCCATTCACATATTTTACTCCATTCATCTAGTAATAGCATGATATCTATTAATCTTTACCATGCTAAAATGCTTTATTATTAAAGCAGATTTTGCAAATGTATTACCTCGATATTCACAATATTTAATATTTAAATATTCATTTGTAAGTAATTTTATTTAATTATTAGTATATTTTGAAGTAATTATATGTTTCATTCTTAAATAATAATTGAGCATTATTCTTTGCAAATAAAATAGGCAAAATGAGTTAGATCATTAGTGGATGTACAAAAGGTTTATTTAATGGAATTTTGGACCAATTTTTTTTGAGTAGGCTTGAAACATTCATCAACTTAGCGGATAGGCAATCAAAATGGATGGATGGAGAAAAAATTAAGTGTCCATGTAAGAACCACAAGTGTCAGAATATCCCATTTCGTGATGTAAACACTATAAGATATCATTTGGTTAAATATGGCTTTGTACCAAATTAATTTTTTTAGATTTATTATGCGGAAAGTACAATCTCTCTGATCATTGATCAAAATGAGGGTACTAAATTATTTGCATGTGGGAAAGAAGCATCATACACATACCATAGAATGATCATGGAAGCTACTGGTGCTAACTTCAATTTGGATTACATGGATGAACCACCAAAACATGAAGCTTAGAAATTTTACTAAATACTTAAAGCTACTAATAATGAGTCGCGGCATGGCTATAAAACACATTCGCAATTGTCACCCTCGGCTTGACTTATGAGCATGAAATTAAAAAATCATATGTATGAGAAATTATTTGATCAGGTGACATAACTAATGAAGTAATTTGTTTTGTGAAATAATTTGGTCACTAACAACTTTTACAATACTAAGAAGTTAGTACGTGGTATGAGCCTACTAGTATAAAAAATTAATTATTGTTTCAATGGATGTATGTATATATTGAGGTGGTCAAAGTAATGTTATTAGTTGTAAGTTTTGTGATCATCTTTGGTTTAAGAAGGCACCTTGTGTTGTAGATATGTGACAAAAGATGAAAGCTGCATTTAAGAATATGTATTACTTTCCTTTAATTTTTCGATTATAGAGACTATATGAATTAAATGCTAAAGCAAATGATATGAGGTGGCATTATGAACATGAGATTGAAGAAGGGATGATGTTACTTCCATTAGATTCTCTTTCTTGAAAGTATTTTCTATTTTTTACATCATGATTTTGCTGCTGAAAATCAAAATGTGAGATTACGTCTCTGCACTGATAGATTTCAGCCATTTGGCCAATCTGGACAATAGTATTCAAATGGCCTATGATAGTGACACCTTATAATTTACCTCTGTGGTTATGTATGAATGAGCAATATATGTTTTTGACAATTATGGTTCAAGGGCCAAAAAATCCGAAATACATGCTAGATGTTTTCTTATAGCTTCTTATAGTAGTGTTAAATTATTTGTGGGATGTTGGCATGAATACATATGTAAATCTCAAAGAAGAAAAATTTTATTATGTGGGCAGCCCTTATGTGGATAGTAAGTGACATTCCAGTATATTAAATGTTGTCTGGTTGAAGTATTGCAAGACAATTTTCATGCCCATATTGCATGAAAAAGTCTGATGCATTTACTCTCAAATTCAGTGGTAAATAGTCATGGTTTGATAATCATCATAATTTTGTACCTATGAATCATTCATATTTAGAAATAGAAATACATTTCGAAAAAAAACATTAGTGATAACAGTTGCACAAGCTATTCATTCTGAAGATGATATTTTGGCAACGATTCAGAGTTTAGGTATGAAGACACTAACTGAAAAAGATGCTATTGAAACTAATGGACCAATATGAAAAATATTTGGAGGGAGGAAATGTGATATATTTTGGGACATGCCCTATTGGAAGTCCAATTTAATTCGTAATAACTTGGATGTAATGAATATTTAAAAAAATATGTTTGAAAATATTTTCAACATTATCCTTAATGTAGACGAAAAAACAAAAGACACTTTAAAATCAAGACAAGAGATGAATGATTAATGTCAGCTTCCTGATTTAAACTAAACAAGGCAACAGGAAAATTCTTTAATGCTTGTTACACTCTTGATAATAGGCAAGAAAGATATTATGTGAATGGCTTAAAAATTTAAAATTGTATGATGGATATGTGTCAAATATGGGTAGATGTGTGAATATTAAGAATCTTAAGTTATTTGGAATGGAAAACCATAACTATCATGTATTTATGCAAAGATTAATAACAATTTTATTCCGTGAATTACTTACCCTTTGTGTTTGGAAGGTCCTTACAAAATTTAGTTTGTTCTTCAAATAGCTTACTACAACCACAATCAAAATAGATAACAAGGTAAGGCTAGAGATTGGCATACCACTTATTCTTTGTAAGCTTGAACAAATATTCCCACAGAGCTTCTTTGACTCAGTGGAGCATTTTCCGGTTCATTTGGCATATTAAGCCAGGATTGCAGGGCTAGTACAATACAGGTGGATTTATCCTTTTGAAAGGTAGATACATAAAAGTAGCTATGTTCATTTAATTCAAATATAAAGTTATATTGTAATTTAATATAATTGAAACATAACATTTTTATTGTAGGCATCTTCATAAGTTGAAATTGAATGTTAGAAACAAGGAAAAAGTTAAAAGTTTAATTTGTAATGCATAATTAGTAGAATAAGCATCATCTTTTTGTTCTTATTATTTCAAGGATCATGTCAATACAAAGAATAGAAATATGTCTCGAATTGATGAAGGTCATGTGCTACTAGAAGATGATTTCGTGGACAAGTTATCTATCCTTCAAGCACCCTGAAGAGCATTTGGAAGAGCAAAGAAAAGATGTATGACAAATGAAGAGTACAAAGCACCCCAGAGCTACGTGTTACTTAATTGTTAAAAGGTTGAACCATATATTGAGTATCTATACCCAAAATGGTTGTAGGTTTAATAATAGTTAAAATTGATTTACATTTTTCTTCCTATGTTTATATTTGTGTAGTATTTATGTTGAGTAATTAAAAAACATGCAACCAATAATTTCTAGCCATGAGGATGATTGTATGCTAGAAATAGAATTTCTGAATTGGTTCAGAAACAATGTGAGAATTATTAAGTTTAAATTTTTGAATTATTTAATTTATTAGTATCTTTTAGTTTTTAACATCATTTGTATAATTTATGCAACTAGAAAATGATCATTCAAATAGAAATTCTAATATTTTCATTCATAAACTAAGTAAATCCCCATTTAGATACGTGACAACCTATCTTGGGTATTTTTTCAATGGATATAAATTTCACAGAATTATGTACGGTTCTTCTAAAGCAACAATGAATAGTGGTGTATGCATTAAAGGCTCAATTTATAGTGCAGATGAGATTGATTATCACGGTCACCTCACATAAGTTATTGAGCTAGAGTATCCCGGACTTGAAAATAACAAGATTGTATTATTAAAGTGTGAGTGGTTTGATCCTACATGAAATATGGGTACAAAGATTCATTCGGATTATAAGCTAGTTGATTTTACCTATAAACGTAGATATAATCGATATGTGCCATTTATTATGGTAGTTCAATCCCTCGAGTATATTATTGTACATATCCATGTTTATCTCATGATAAGAAAGACCACTGTGTTATTTTCAAAATTAAAGCTCGATCAAATTTTAAAGTACCAACATTTCAAAAAAAAGTGCAAACTTAGCTTTTTCACTGGCATTCCAATAAGATGGCATTAATAATATTGTGCTTGTCCATGTAGATGAAGATCCTATAAATTTATGTGACTAAAATAGTGGCCTAAAAGAAATTGAAGATGAATAATTTCTATCTGAAGATGTGTTGGAACTTCCATCAGAATCAGATGAAATGACAGAAGATCCATTGGAGGATGACAGTGATGTCGATAATTTAATTCTGTTGATTATTTTATAATATTATACTATCAAAGACTTTTTATATTTTGTTGAAATCTATTGGTGTGTATTATTCTAAAATGCATGGTTGTTCATCATATCTCTATTATTTGTTCTATGTTTTTATTTTTTGTATAGTTGATGGCACCTAAAGGACGTGTTCGTGGTTGAGGTGGATGTGGATGTAGAAATGGATGAAATTCATCTTGTATTTTACATCTTGTTGCAAATTTAGTACCATCTCATACCTACAATATCCAGACTTCAATAGCACAATCACCATCTCCAACTCCATCATCATCATCATCATCATCATCTTTGACACCATTACCATTACCTTTATTAGATATAAGCCCACCACCCATTGTCCTTCCTACACACATTTTTTATCCATCATTAATTTATACACCACCTTTTATACCGATAGTTCCCCCATTTACAATACCATCGACATAATAAAATGTTGTGCCTTCCTCTACATTCAGTGCTAAGTTAGTAATTGAGATTGTGGATGAGAGGTATAATATATATGTAAATATTTGTTGAATAAAAAATTATGATGTTTCTTTTAGTAGTTTTTTTATATATAGTATTGATTTAAGTGTTTCCATGTTATTTATTTATTTGTATTGTATTATTCCATCTCACAAGTGTTCGGTTATAATTAGAAATTCTTTCAATAAAATGATCGATTCTAAAGCATTCTCATGAAAGAAAGTTTTAGAATCGATAAGAGATCTAATTTTAATGACTTTCATGTAAAAATAATGAAATAAAAGCATTTAAAAATATTTACATAATTAGTTAACTAATATGTTGGTTATTATTCAAGCGGTAAATAATAATGTCATTATTATTAATAAATTTTTTTTATTATTTTTCTATATATAGAATCATTGCACATGGGCACCCAAATTTGATAGAAAGATAAAGCTATTGTGGGAGAGCAAAGCTAATTACGGTTTTTAGATTTTATCCATAAATTGAAGAATATAAATGATAGGTTTGATTTTATATTGAGGATGACTAGCCTGTGTAGCTAAAGCATTAGGAGGAGCCAGCTGTGAATAAAAAAATCAGAGATTTCCAGCAAAAATTGATGCACCCAGGTAGCCGGACTAGGTACAAGATTATCTCACCACACAGGAGGGTCAAAGTCGAGCATTGAGTATGCTCGAGATTTAGTACAATTTTATAGTTTCAAATATTTATATATTAAATAGTATCCTAATAGTCCAAATAAATCAAAGATGTGCATGGTTTTATTAATTTTGTTTAAATTTTGTATCATTTTTTTGACTTTATAAATAGAAACTCTAGGCCAGAAAATTGGGTCAAGATCCCAATTTTTATGAGATTTTAATGAGGATGCATGTTAAGAAAGTAAATGGTTAGTTTATTGACAATAAGTCTTAGATTATTGCTATAAGAATCTGTTATATTTATAAAATTTTATATTACTATAGTAAATTTTGAAAGTAGTTTGGAATCCAAAATATTAAATTTATTTTATGTATATTTAGAAGAGTATTTTTTTTCTATATTTTCACAGGAACTCATGGAGGAAAGTTTGAGATCTACTTCTCAACAAGTAGAAGGTTCTATAAATCTTCAACCAATTGACTATGATCATAACTATTTGGAGATCATAAGAGATCATAAGAAGCAATGAGTGTATGACATCAGCTCAAAGGGAGTGACATTTTGTTGTTGTAGTTATGCTTCTATTTCATTTGTCATAGTAATGGTGGGTGAGGTGGTCGAAAATTTGTATTGGAAACAAACAAACATTTTGAATTTATGGAGACCAAAAGAATGAGAATGATGAGTAGATTTCTCATTTTAAGGAAAAATACAGGAAATGAAAAAAGAGAAAGATGAGAAGATTACTCATTGGAAGGAAGAAGTGCAACAAATGAAAGAAATGAATGAAGAGATGAAAGAAATGAATGATGAGATAAAAGAAATTAAGAATGTAATCCAATAGTAGATGTCCTATATGGAGTCATAGTTAGTGGCCTTGACATGATAGATAACATTCTGAGATCTAGCTGCAAAACTCTGCAGGAAGGCTAGCACAAATGCATCAACTAATTATGAGGATGAATTTGTATCAGAATTATTTCTGAACTATTTTTGATTTTTGTCTATGTGTAGCTAAATAGGATGAGACTTTTTTGGTGGAATCATTTTTCTTTATTATGGATTTTTCTTTGCTTTGCCGATTAACCTAATCATGAATCTTTGTAAGAAATTTGATGTAAGATACACGAATAAATTCTGGTTCAAAGCCTTCAGACATTGTCATGGTCCTTCCTATGGATGGGTTTCATATTTACTAATCTTTGATAGATCAAAAAGAGGCTAAGCTATTATTATCTTCATTTTTTCTAAAATATTTTATTCGTGTACTCTCTCTCTCTCTCTAAACATCATTGCTGGCCATCTTTTATCTGTGAATGTTTTTTGTTTTAATGGAGTGCATATTGTTTTTATGGAGTGCAGTTTGAATTGTTTACAGCCATGGATGTGTATGACAATGAACTATTCTGTAGTTACGGTGTCGCATACAACGAAGTGATGGTGCTTGCTTCGAACCAAGAGAAGAACCATATCGCAGTAAAAACTATAGGGTTTATGGACTAACACAATGAAGAAACATTCTAGGAAAGCCACACGAGAGCATGGAGCTGCGGGGAGTGGCGGGGTAGAGCAACCCCCTTATATGTCTTGGGAATGAGAAATAGTTCTTGTTGCAGGGAGGCAGGATGTGAACTTTGATGCGCCTAGCATGGCTCGTGGCTTGTCTTCCAGGTTTTCCTCTAAGAGTTTTTAGATATATTTTTGAAAATTCAAATAATATTTGAATTTCTTATTAATGTTGATAGTGATATTTTGTGCAGATATATATATATATATAAAGATAGATATATATATAGTCAGATAGATAGGTAGATAGATAGACAGATATATATATATATAAAGATAGATAGATAGATAGACAGATAGATAGATATATGGATAGATAGACAGACAGATAGATAGATAAATAGATAGGTAGGTAGGTAGGTAGGTAGGTAGATTGTCAGATAGAAAAACATATAAATAGACATAAATATTTATTAGATAGAGAAATAGATAGACAGATAGATATATAGATATATAGATATATAGATATATAGATATATAGATATATAAATATATAGATATATAGATATATAGATATATAGATTTATAGATTTATAGATAGACAAATTGAAACATAGAAAGATAGCTAGTTAGATCAACATATAGATAGACCGATAGATTTCCAGATAGATATAGATTGATAGATAGATAGACAGATAGATAGTTAGTTATTTAGATAGATAGATTATATAAAAAAATATATAGACAAATATATAGATAGATTGATAGACATATAGCTATATAGATAGATAGACAGATACATATATAGATAGATAGAGAAATAGATAGAAAAAATGATTGATAGTTAGATAGATTGATAGTTAGATAGATTGATATATAGACATATTGATAGATAGATTGATAGACATTGATAGGCAGATATATAGTTGATAGATAGATTGATTGATAGAAAGATAGATACACATAGATAGACAGATAAATATACAAATAAATAGAGAGATAGATAGATAGATAGATACTGAGATTGATAGATAGACAAATAGAAAGAAAGATAGATATATAGACATATAGATAGACAAATAGATTGGTAGGTAGATAGATATGTCGATAGATAGATAGATAGAGTGATAGACATATAGCAAGACAAATAGATAAATTTATAGATAGATAGACAAAGAGACAAATAGATAAATAGATTGATATACAGACAGACAGACACATAGATAGATATATAGATAGATAGACAGATAGATAGACAAATAGATAGATAGATAGATTGATTTATCGATAGATAGATATACAAATAGATAGATTGATTGATCGACAAATAGATAGATTGATAGACAGATAGATAGATTAATAGATAGACAAATAGATAGATAGATAGGTAGACAGACAGATAGATAGATAGATAAATATAAAGAATGACAGATAGAGAGACATAATAATAGATAAATAGATAGATTGATTGATATATTGACAAATAGATAGATCAGAAAGATAGACAGATAGATAGACAGACAGATAGATAGATAGAATAATTGACAAATTTATTGACAGATTGATAGGCAGATAGATCGAGAGATAGATAAATAAATTTTTAGACAGATAAGTAGATAGATATATAGAGACATAGATAGATAGATAGATAGATAGATAGAAATATTGATAGACTGATAGATAGACAGATAGATAGAAAGATTGATAAAAATATTGATATACAGAATGATAGATAGTTTGATAGACAAATTTATAGATAGATTGATAGATTCGGATATATCGATAGATTGATTGATTGAAAAATATATAGATATTTAGATAGATAAATACATACATAGAGATATAAACAAATATATAGATAGATAGATAGAGATCACTAAAAGAAAAATCACAAAAAGCTCGTGAAATTTCCTAGCTAAATGGAGTTTTTCTATAGCTAAAGTGGATATAAAGATGGATTAACAATGGAACCTTTCCTAATCTAAAGTAGAAGTGTCAAACAGGTCATGTTGGGCTGACCCGACATGGTTTTTGTTGGCCCAACCGTGCTACCGTGCCAGGCTAGGCATGTCTACAGTAACTGTGCCATGCCCGACCCTGCATGCTTTATTCAAGCAAGGCTGAATATGGCTCGGTTGGGAAGACCGGTTTTAGGTCGTGCCTAGTCAGGCCTGGATGAGGTGGTTTAAAAAAAGTTAAATTTTTTTTTTATTTTTTGTTTAGAATATTTATATAATTATAAAATATAAATTAGATAATATTTAAAAATATTTAAATTGTAAATTGTAAATATTTGAATAGTTATAAAGTTTATTTTTTTATATTGTTTGTTTTAATTATGGTTTAATTAGATTATAATTTATTAGAATTATATTTTAGAATTTTTAATGAAATTATTAAAAATAAGAATAAAATAAACACAAATTTTATTTAACAAAGTCACACTCAAAGCCAAGTGCCAAATGGCCAAACTAAACCAAATACAATGTAAATAAAAATAAGTAAAAAACATCGAATTCAAAAATCAAAATCAAGCATAACTCATAAGGAAAAGCATAACTGTTACAAAAGTATAGATGTCGGCATGTTGCAATCCAGAAATCATCAACCGTCAAGCATCAAGTAGCAACTTCATCAATCATCCATTCTCGTATCATTATCATCCTTGACCTCAATATCAATATCACTATCACATGGATCATCATCAGTAATCAACTCCGCCACATTCATTGTAGTCCCACTCCCAGTCCCAACATGATCCTCGATGCTAAACATCGAATCCTCTCAATCCTTCATGCATACTAAAGCCTCAATAATATCTTGACATAATCTTTATCTCCTGTCCAAAATTACATTCACTACAATAGAAAAACTAGGCTCTATGCTATGCTCGACACTGGAGGAGTCAATAGATCCCGTGCTATCTTAGATAACATGAGAAAGGTAGACTCATATGATTTCCACCACTATAATATATCAGGATTCTTAGTATCAGAATGTGATAGGATTGAGCAATAATTGATATCTAAGTACCGAGACAGCTCACTCCTATTCGATGGTCCACCATGTCATTTCCTCCTAGCTAACTAAATGGAAAAATCATCATCTCTGAATATGGTATCAATGTTCGTACTCATAGCCTTACTACGACTATCACCATATGTAGTATCATAGTATGCAAAAAGGTTAGTCAACTTCTCGTGAATGAACCTTTCAGGCAAGTCTTCCAGGTTCATGCACGAGGAAATGTAAGTCAAAATATTATCTACCTCTTCCACTTTAACCCTAAGGTCCATGCATGTAGTGAGATAATAAAGAGATGGAATGGTAGACCAATACTTTACATACTTGGTTTCCATCTCTGTAACCATATGGCTAAGTTTCGGATCAGCTTGATACTTCCTAAACATGCTACCAATGTTGCTTATGCACCTGTGTGCACTGTAAGTCATGGGAGTATAAACCAACGAATACATATTCATGTCATAAAAAATCTTTAAAATTTTCATAAATTAAAATTTTAAAGCCTAGTTAGTGTCGTCAATAAAAAGTTAATCACTCTTACTATTGATGTAGTATGATATCACGTATTTGTATCCAACACATGACACCAACATTAGGTACGTGTAATTCAAACAATATCTCACATCCGATTGGAATTTATTCTTCTTAAGATTCACAAACAAATAAAGACTATTGAGCCCCAATTGTTTGCGAAGCATGCAAATATATTTTAGTGAGTTACATATGTTTTCCAAAGTGAGGAAACACACCTTCATCCCCACATGTAGAATCATGTTAACCACGTGACACATGCATCAAACGTAGAAAATATTTTACAATGGTGCGTTTCTAATATTCCTAACAAACATGTTAATTGCTACTCCATTATTAGATGCATTGTCAATTGTGATACTAAAAATTTTATTTTGAATTTTATATTATCTAAAGATTTTTATCATACACTCAAAAATGGCAGACCCATCATTAGGATGGAGAATCTCAGAGAATCCTAAATTTTTTTATTCACCGGCCATTTAGAATCTACATAGTGGGCGGTGAGACATGTATAAGATGCATCATCATGACTAGTCCAGATATCAGACGTCACAGAGATCACTCTACTATATACCATAAATTCATTAATAACTTGCTATGGCATATGAAGGGGGTAAACTTTGAGACTATACTAGATATAGTCTCAAAAATGTAGAGCTAAGTTGAGTTTGCCTAGGATCTAATGTACCATGTGTTTTGGTGCATAATTCGGCATGCCTTTTAAGATGTCCAGTCCCAAACGCACTCTTACAAGTTAAAATCTTTTATAATATTAGTACAGTTCCATTTCTTCTTCCTCACCCCTAATATTTTTTTATTTTATTATATTAAAATGAGTCCAAAATATAGAATTCCTCCTTGTTTTTTGTTTTTTCGATATGTGGGCTAAGACGACCTGAGAAACCAAAGTTTCAGCAGCATCGAACTTTTGTGTAAGATTTTAATTTTCTAAATATAAATTAAATTTATTAGTATTTGTATTTGTCATTTTTTTTGGTTTTTTAGACAAGAGGATAGCTTAAATAGTAGAGAGAGAGAGAAAATAGAAATACCCATAAAGTAGTGTAATGGAAAAGCACGTGCACCAAAAATATAACTTCTAAAGACCAATGCAAACACCAACTAAAGACGAGCCTAATTTGTGAGACCTAAAAAGCCGAGCTGAAATCCTGCGAGATAGAATTTTAGGAGAAAGTTTGAAAGAGAGAAAGTGAGATTTTATATTTTTTAAAAACATAAAAATTAGAGAGGGGGTGGAAGGATTTTATAGAAAAAAATTTAGAATTTTTTTTAAAGTATTTTTTTTTGAATTTTTTAATAATTTTTTTGGGGCAGAATCATATGGGTCGTCAGATTCTGCCCCATAGCCATTGGTGGTCGAATCCTTCCGCTAAATTTCAAATAATTTTTTTAAAATATTTGAATTGTCGGCCGTAAGCCCGTAATAGGCCTTTGGGGTTGGGGTTGGTTCAGATTTGGGCCCGCCCTATTTCCAGATCAGTCAGGCTGAGCCTCAGCCTGACGGGGTAGTACGGTATTGGTACCTTGGCTCGTACCGAGGTACTGAGCCAACTAGGCGATGGTACCATGTAGGGCCAGGCACAGCATGAGGCCCAGTTGGACTCGGCATGACATGGAATGTGCATGGGGATGAGAAATTTTAGTGTCGTTTATGGCTAGGCATGGAAGGAATCAGCCCATTTGACACCTTTAATCCAAAGTGCTTGTTGCAAAAATTTGAGAGTAAATATTTTCCTATCAAAATTAGCAAGAGAAAATTTCTTAGCTACATTATCGAGGGAAAATTCTCTAGCTAAATTAGCGAGAAAAAAATCTCTAGCTATTTTCATTCCAAAATTATTTTCACATTTTAAATGTTTCACATAAAATTTAATTACATATTTTTATAAAAACATGAACTATAACCCATTGTTTATAATTAACAAAAAATAAAATCAATTAATAAAATATTTTTATATAATTTGTTACATAGTTAAAATAGGAACCTAACAAAACTTGATTACATCTTATTCTTCATCAATGTATCTAATGACAGTGCATAAAGTATAATCTGTTTGTGAAATTTGCGTTGCTTTTTCACCCCCACCTCCTCAATATCTACTTACTACTCTAGCACCCGAGGATGTCCCTCCATGGCCATCACCATTGCATCCTTTAGTTCTAGTCTATATTTCCTCTCCACCTCCAACTCCTTCTTCATTTTATTTTCCAATGCCCTTTTTGTATCTAGCTGCTCTTCTAACAACACTTTTTTTAACCTTGTGACAGTTGCATGTATGTATACTTGTGCATGTATGTGCATTTGTGTGTGTGTGTGTAAACATAGACACATGTACTTTCATGCTAATACACATACCATCAAAGTCAATAGAAGGAAATAATCAATGGCTTAAAAACACACATATAGCTCTATCAGGCACTGTCATCATCTTCTAGTTCTTTGTCCTCTGGTACTTCACGCAGATAGAGAACATTATTACACCTGCATATAGAGCATAACATACTACATTTTACAAACCAATAAAGAACACAACACAATGTCACTAATAAATAGATAGACTAGTGCATGCAACACCAACTGCCATTTGCATGAAATTTCATACAACGAGATAATCATGAGCTTTTTTTTTTTTTACCGAATTAAGATTTTCCCAAGATTTCTAGTGAACTATCCATCAACATATTCTTCTGTGTTGTTCAACTTCACGTATCAGTCCATAGTTAATTATAAGAAAGTTAAAAAGGAGTTTTGTATGGAAATAATACATTTTAAATAAAAATTCCAAAATATGATGCTTGTTTGAAAAATTTTACCAAACTAGTGCATCTGGAAATAGGTTAGTAAAGTACATCATTGTTAATGATAATCATTGCCACATTATTGAATCTTAAAAATCAAGATCTTCATCAATGTCTTCCTCGCTTGATGATGACAGATTTGGGCTTGAATTTGGGTTTGACACAAGATTCGGTTTGGATTCGTTTCTACTTTCAATATTGTATCTTGGCCATATAGATTTCTAAGTGAGCAGCCAAGTTAAGTTGGTGGTTTGATCAAGAGATGATGCATAAACTGAAGATGAAAAAGATGAATTTAACTTGATAGTTTTCTCTGGATTGAAATGGAGAAGCCACTTGTGGCAAGAATCCCTTGATTTGTTGAAGTTGACTGGTTCACTCTAAATCATGATTATAAAAAAACAAATCATTTAATAGAAAGAAAAAGATATAGATACATTAGAGTATGACAAGGCCATATTTCATATTTAATAAAACAAATAGGCACCTTATCATTGCCCCTCTTTTTATCTTTATACTGCTATAGCCACGACAATAAACTCAAGCAAGCATAACCTACATAAATGAACTCATGGTTTCGAACTTGAGTTTCTTTGTCGAGGTTAATGGAGCAATTGGGGCTAGATGTTGTGCTTTTTGTAAGTAATCCAGATTCAATATTTTGCCAGCCAGAGCCACTCTCACATTTAGATGTTTTGCTCCTACACCCAGTTTTCTTCTTTTTTAAAACTTCATCAAATGCACGACTAGTGAAATATGAATTGTTTATGCACGCTTATATAAAATAGGTGACACGACGGTACATATGAATAGTGTGTGTGTGTATGTGTTTGTGCATGCCTTTGTGGGTGTGTAGTTGAGTCATTGATGTGTATCATATGTGACTGGTATATCACACTAGAGAAATTGAGAGAAAAAAAGTAAAAAAAAGAATCATTTTGCCAGTTTAGATTGAGGCTAAGATTCATGCTTGCAACTGCAACAGTAACTCGATAAAGTTCCCAAATAATCTCTAAAGATGGAAAGCTTACTTTACACTTGATGTAAGTTTGGAATGTGGGGATTCCCATGAGCCATACTCTTACATCCTTGCCGCCTATTCCTTAGATCAGACTTTGCATCTCTATGATAATGTACTCTACAATGTTGTTACCTGCTTGCCAACCATAATTTGGCCAGATATCATAGACCCATTTAAGATCACCACATATAAAAAAACACCTCTACTTGAATAACCTTCTATGATGCACTTAAGCTCCATAAATTTCTGGTCAACATCTACTTTTGAATGATTCCTTAAAGAGAACAGAGGAAATGTTACTAATCAAACCTATTTACATTTTCTCCCTCACTCCTCTTACTACACTCTCTATGCTTGCCACACACTCTCCCTTAATCACGATGTTCCTTTTCTTCATCTCCATCACATGTAAAGCCCTCATCACATATTTAGTCTTTGTCAATGTTTTTAATGGCGAGCTTAAGTTCTTCCCCAATGGTTCAAATTGATCGAAAGAAAGAAATGAAGGAGGAGAAAAGTTGGCTGTGGTGAAAGTTTTTATGGATTCTTATGAATTCCCAGGAACTGGAGTGATATTTGCAGTGGCAGCCATGGTGGTGGATGTACTTCTGGAACAAATATCCATGGATACGGCTTGTTAAACCTTGTTTTTCACTAAGTTGGATTCCACACTCTCCCATTATTCCCAATGCCTGCATTTTAAAATTTTTAAAATTTTATAGCTGGCATTCACAACACCACCTTTGATTTTTAAAATTCAATAGGGTGGCAATGATCGTCGGTTACAATGACACAAATTGCAACGTTGTTTCCAGACATATTAGTTTGGTAATATTTTTCAAACTAGCATTTAATTTGGATTTTTTTATTTAAAATGTTTTATTTCCATACAAAACTTATTAGAAAGTGTCAAACAAAATGGAAATGAAAGTTGAATTACTACATGCTGCATGGTATTGAATTTTTGCATACTAGTAGGTTCATATAGGAATCCACCGAAGCAATGAAACATGAAAGAAACCATAGAAAAAATGAGAAAAAAATGCAATTCACAAGAAAAGAACACAAGGTTGCTCACCTTTGTATTCCATTCCCCACTTGAGTTTTACAATGACCATCTTCCCAGTCAAGTTGTTAAGAAAAGGCTTGGGATTAACGAGGATGGTCTGCAATATTCAGTAATAAAAAAACTAATGAACTGTGGTAAATTGCACGTATGCATCAGATATTTATCTACATTTACTGAAAATGCATAGGCATGTATTTATGCAATATACATGAATACATCATATATATAGAATAACTATATGTGTCCAAACACACACACGTGCATGCACACATGCACACACTATTTTCCTATCTTCTTATATTTCTTTATCTTATCCATATATTACACCTTTCTAGTTGAACTGAACTATTGATGCATGAAAATGATCATTACCAAAAATCAAATTTTTTTTCTAATCAACATATCCCACGTGATCTAAAATTTATTATTATGTTTTTTGCTTGAGAAAATTGTAAGAAAACTTTTTTTATGAAAAATAAATGAACATTTGAAAGAATATTTTATTGTTGTAAGTATGAATAGTTAATCTTGCTTTGATACACGAGAAATTAAAAGCTAGTTTAAATATCATTCTTGAAAGAAAAAAATCTATGAATATCTCGTGTACACAAAAAATTGTATCAAACAAGAAAACTTGATTACTACTTCATAGAAATTTTCTTTTAACCTTTCATTATCATCATCAATGAAATCTTATCTCAATACTATTTTGAACAAACATTACTCTAACCATAAGAACATGAGTTCAATCAACAAGAATACCAAATATACTTTTTCAGGATGCTTGTCAAATCACCTATCATTATGTTCGAGTAGATGTCTTACCTGCACTCCATTTCCATTATAATAGCCCATCCAGCTTCTCTTCACAACTTCATAATTTCAATGCATTCAATTTGTCAGGGTGTAATCTGGTTCACAAGGGTCTACACCCTATCCAAGCAACCAAATCAAATTAAAAACAAAAAAAAACAAAAACTTTCACAGCTCAATGCTATGCCAAGCCTATTACGAACTCATTGAGAAATCAACATCTTGCCTCTTGCTTGTTTTTGAGGTCGCAGAGCATCTGATCTGGCTCATAAAATTCAGATTGAGCAACATCCACCCCTATGGGTCACATATGGCATTGATGAAGTTGGAATCGTGGCTTAAACCTTGCGAGCAATGATTTCAATAACACATGATGGGAGTGCGATGGTTTTGATAACATTTAGTGAGCATGCAAAGATTTGTATAGCAAACAATGCATGGATAATCGTGGTAGCTAGTGCATAGGGGATGCACTCCTTCTAGGGGTTTATAGCTCTTTCCAACACACACCCCCCTAGAGTTTATCTTTCCCTAGGGTCGCTTTTGATACCATGTAAAATATTAAATCACAAACCATAAAATAAATATAATACACTTGCTGAATAACCTCATAGAAACAATGCTCTTATATAACATGTTATTTTTATTAGGGCAACTCACAGGATGAATAATCTCTATTACACTCTCGAAGTGTACCTCTGTGTGCTAGGCATGCCTCAATGTGTAAGACATGCTAATTCTTCCTCCAAAAAGCTATCAATAGAACAACATATCAATTGATAAAGTAGCGAACATGGCACCCAGCAAAACATAAGAAATATCACAAACATCGTGCTCATGAATAAGATAGTTATATATAGTATATATGTACATATAATATTATAGTGTATATGTATATATACAAAGTATATATGTACATATATTCTAGTATATATGTACATATATACTTAGTATATATACATATACACTACAATATATATGGATGTCTTATATAGATATTGAACAGCGGGTATAGATATAGATATATAATAGCAAGTAAAGTATTATCCCATTTATATTTCACAAAGAAGAAACAAAACATCACTATCAACATTAATAAGGATTGTAAATATTATTTAAATTTTTGAAAATATATCTAAAAACTTTTAGTGGAAAACTTGGAATACAAGCGACGAGCTAGGCTTGGCGCATCAAAGTTGGCACATTGCCTCCCCGCAACCAGAACTAATCTGCTCCTATGGCATATAAAGGGGTAGCTCTGCCCTACCACCCACTACGGCACCATGCTCCCATGTGGTTTTTTTTAGAATGGGTCTTCCCTTCTCCGTGTGCTTGTACCAATGATTTTGATTTCTTAGCTTCATTGTATTAGTCCATCAACCCTGTAGCTTCTGCTGGCATATGGTTCCTTACTTGGTTCAAAGTAAGGGCCGTCACTTCATTACATGCATCAACGTAACTATAGAACAATTTAATATGCACTCCATAAAAACAATATGCACTCCATAAAAACAATACACATGCAAAGAAAATAAGAGGAACAAAACATCAAAAATTAGATGTTTTGTCTTCCAAATATAAAAAAAAGCAAGTGGCTACAAAATTTGCAAACTTAATATAGCAAGGCATCTTGACTCACCTTCCTCCCAGCTATTCTCACTCATCTTCTCTTCATGCTCATCGGCAGGGGATACATCGATGTGCTAGTTGTGTAGCATGTGGATTTGCACCCACCACAACCCCATTGATAACCATACTTCCTCGTGTTCAGCTCGTTGTCATCCTTGACACTATGAACATGCAAGAGGGAAAGAACAAACCGAATGAACACATTTAATTGAATTTTATTAGCAATCATTATGGAAATTAACAATTCAATAATTTAATTCCACCAATGAATAATAAAAAGTAGTCATAGATCTAAATAGTGACAATGCAGATCTGCACGAAATAAGAGTGTCAAGAACAAACCTATATCTACATGGGACTAGAATTTTTGTGTTCATTCACAACTTTAGAAGCTAACATACTATTCCTATCACCAGGAGGACAAGCCCAGCCTTTTATATACCTATAATAGGCTAAAACTCTACCAAAAATATTTGGGTACATACAAACATATTCATAGATATATAAAAATAGTAATTATGGACATAAAAAAACATGAATTTGAGTTGATAGTCATACAAATTCAACAAATATTTAAAAGATGGCCAGAAATGATGTTTAGAGAGAGAGTGTGTGCAAAAATAAAATGTTTCAGTAATATTAAAGATAATTGAAGCTTAGCCTTCTTTGATCCTGCTGAGATGTCTAAAGATGAGACCCATCCATAGAAAGGATAGTGGAAATGTCTAAAGGCTTTGAATCAGAATTTTTTATGCCTCTCACATCAAATGTCCAACAAAGATTCATGATTAGGTTAATCGGCAAAGCAAAGAACAAAACAAGAATAAAGAAAAATGATACCTCCAAAAAAAATATCATCTTGTTTTGCTATGCATAGACAAAAATCAAAAATAATTCAGAAATAATTCTAATACAAAATTATCCTCATTATTAGTTGGTGTATTTGTGCTAGCCTCTCCTACCTAGTTTGCAGTTGGATCTTGAAATGTTATATGTCGCATCAATGCCACTAATTGTGACTCCATATAGTACATCTGTGGTTGCATTAAATTCTTAAATTCTTTCATCTCATTATTCATTTTTTCATCTCATCATTCATTTCTTTAATTTCTTGCATTTCTTCCTTCAAATGAGATATCTGTTCATCCTTCCCTTTCATTTTGGTCTCCATAATTTCAAAACTTTTATTTATTTCTTTTACTTTTTGTTCGACCACCTCATCCACCATTATTATGACAGATAAATTAGAAGCATGACTACTATAATAAAATGCCAGTCCCTTCAAGCCGATGTCGGACACTCACTGCTTCTTATCACCTTCTATTGTCTTTAAATAGATAGGATCATAGTCAATTGGTTGAAGATCCATAGAACCCTCAACTTGTTGAGAAGCAAATGTCACACATTCCTCCATGAATTCTTGTGATAAAATAGAGAAAAATACTATTCTAGATATACATAAAGTAAATTTAATGTTTTGTATTCTAAACAACTTTCAAAATTTACTCTAGTATCATAAAATTTTATTAATATAATAGATTATTATAGTAATCATCTAAGACTTTTTGTCAACAAACTGATAATCCTCTTTCTTTACATGCATCTTCCTAAAAATCTCATAAAAATTGGGATCACGACCCAATTCTCTAGCCTATAGTATATATTTATTAAGTTAAAAAATAACATATGTTAAAAAATTTTAACAAAATTATTAAAACCATGCACAGATTTGATTTATTTAGACTATTAGGATAACCACTAAATATATAAATGTTTTAAATTTTAAAATTGTACCTAATTTTGAGCATGCTCAATGCTCGCCTTTGACCCTCCAGTGTGGCAAGATATTTCTGTACCTAGTCATGCTGATCTTTAGAGATAAAAACATGGTTTTGGCTCTAAAGATTAGCACGGATTGGGGGTACTTTAGAGATAAAATTAACTCAATTATATAGTTCTTATAAATTTCAATAGCGGTGAATATCTTTATATTTATCTTTAAATATCAATTTATTATCATTTTAAATATTATAAAAAATTAGTACTTTTTTTTATAATTTAAAATTTTCAAATTTTTTAGTAATTATTTTTTAAAAAAATTTCATTAGGCATGAAACAATTTTTTAAAGTTAAAATAATATTAATATTTACTAGTTTTTTCATTAATTGTTATATTTTAATATACAATGAATTATTTAATATTTTTATTGGTAGAAATTTTAATATATGTTTATTTATTTTTTAAAATATCTTTAAAAATTTTAATAAGTATAGACTTAATAATTTAATGTTATTGTAATCTTTATTAATAGTTATTGTAGCCTTTATAAAAAGTTATTGTAGTCTTTATTAATATTAAATTTTTTCTATTTATATATTTTTTATATTATTTGTTTATAATAACCTATTTTTATAAATATAAGGGTAGGATGTGTATTTCAAGGATCGCTCATCAATAGACCATTGAATACGTAGCTTTAATATACAAAATTAAATAAAATATTAAAATAAATTACATATAAAAAAATTAAATCATTAAATAGTGATGAAAATTATCCCCAGCCCAAATAGTTAGGGAAAAATTCCTAACTAAATGGATATATTTTGTGAAAAATAAAATTTAAGAAATAATCACTTGCAATAAAATATAAAAAGTAAAAAAAAAATTCATATATTTATTTAGTGATGGATTTTATCTCGATTTAATTAGCTAGGGATATGCCATCACTAAATTCCCTGCTTTTTTTGTGTAGAAATCTACGAAAATATTAGTAAAAAATATTTTCAATCGAACATTTACATCACTAATTTGTCACTATTCTATTGCAAAATTTTAATTTAATGTAAAATCAAAAATTCTTTGTTATTCCCTAGCTAATCCCTCACTAATTAGGTTGGGATTTTAGCCGTATTAAAATTTCCCTAGTTAAATGGATATTTTATTGTAGTGCATATAGCTATATAGATAGATAAACAAATATATTGATAGATAGATAGATAGAAAAATAGATAGATTGATTGAATGATTGATAGTTAGATAAATATACATATAGTTAGATAGATTGATAGATTGATTGATTGACAGATTGATAGAAAGATTGATAGATAGATTGATAGACAGATAGATAGTTGATTGATAGAAAGATAGATAGACAGATCGAAAAATAAATAGATAGAGAGATAGATAGATAGATAGTTAGATAGATAGATCGACAAATTGAAAGATAGAAAGATAGATAGACATATATATAGACAAATAAATAGGTAGATATATAGATAGGTAAATAGATAGATAGAAAAACAGATAGATAGATAGACAAATAGATAAAAAGATAGATAGACATATATATAGACAGAGTGATAGCCAAATAGTTAGACAAATAGATAGATAGATAGTTAGAAAGATATATAAATAAAGAGATAGATAGATAGACAAATTAATATACAGAAAGATAGATAGACTGATAGATAGAAAGATAGACAAATTAATAAACAAATATATAGATATATAGTTTGAGAGACCGTTCGATAAATAGATAGACAGACAAATAGATTGACTGATTGATAGACTGATTTATAGAAAGATAGATATACTAATATATAGAATGCTAGATAGATAGACAAATAGATAGATAGATAGATACACAAATAGAAAGATTGACAGATAAATAGACAAATAGATAGATAGTAGATATATATATATATATATATATAAAGAGTGATAGATAGAGAGATAGAATGATAGATAAATCGATAGATAGATAGTTAGATTGACAAATAGATAGAAAAAAAGATATATAGATATATAGTTAGATAGAAAGATAGATTGACAGATTGATAAAAACATAGATAAACAAATTGATATATAGAAAAGTAGATAAATAGATAAAGAGATAGATTGATTGATAAATATATAGATTGATAGACAGATAGATAGATAGATTCTTAAAAAGATTGAAATATAGAATGATAGATAGATTGATAAATAAATTTATAAACAAATTGATAGACTAGTAGATATATATATATATATACATATTAATAGATAGATAGGTAGACAGTTAAATGACAGATAGATATGTAGATAGGTTGTAAGACAAATAGATAGATTGATTAATAGATAGATTGATACATAGATTGATAGATAGATTTGCATAGAAATTGTTAGAAATATAGATAGATAGAAAATAGATAACTAGATAAATAGAAATACAGATAGATAAATAGATAGATAGACAAATAGATAGATAAATAGATAGAAAGAAATACAGATAGATAGATAAAGAGAGAGAAAAAAATAGATAGATAGATAGATAGATAGATAGACAAATAGAAAGACATAAAGATAGACAAATAGATCAATATATTGATAGATAGATAGATAGGTATATAGATAGATAGATAGATAGATAGATAGAAAAATAGATAGATTTATTTATAGAAAGATAGAGAAATAAATATACAAATTTACAGATAGATAAACAAATAGAAAGATAGATAGAGAGATATATAGATAGATAGATAGATAGATAGAAGTGATAGATAGATTGATAGATAGATTGATTGATAGATAAATAGACAGATAGATAGAATGATTGATTGATTGATTGACAGATAGATAGATATACAAATTGATTGATAGATAGATATATATAAAGACTGACATATTGATAGATAGAATGATAGATATATATACTGATAAATAGTCAGATAAATAAAGAAATTGATAGATAGATAGATATATAGATTCATTGATTATTAATAGATTAAAAGATAGATTAATAGAGAGATTAAAAGATAGATAGGTAAGTAGACAAATAGATAGAAAGATAAATAGATTTATTGGTAGGCAGATAGATAGATTGATTGATTGACAGATAAATAAAAAGTTTGATAGAAAGATTGATAAAGAGATTTATAGACAAATTGATAGAAAGATAGAATGAAAGATAGATAGAAAAAAAGATAGACACATAGAAAGACATATAGATATTTAGATAGATGGATAGATAGAAAGATAGATAAATAGATAATTTGAAAGTTAGATAGATTATTAGACAAAGAGATAAAGATATATATAGATTGATTGATAGATAGATAGATAAATAGATAGATAGATTGATTGATTGACAGTTAGATTGATTTATTGATTGACTGATTAATAAATAGATTGATAGATTTAGAAATACATATGCAGTTAAATAGTCAAATAGATAGAGAAATATAAAGTTATATAGATAGACAGATAAATAAATATATATATAGATAGATAGATATACAATTAGATTGTTAGATATATAGATAGAAAGATAGCTAGCTAGATAGATCGATAATTAGATAGACGGGTAGATAAATAGATAGATAGATAGAAAGACATATAGATAAACAAATAGATAGATAGACATATAGATAGATAGATAGATATATTGATAAATAGATAGATAGATAGATAGATATTTAGATAGATAGATAGATAGATTAATAGATAGATTGATTCAAAGATTGATAGACATATTGATAGATAGATTGATATATAGATTTATAGATAGATTGAAAAATAAAAAGATAGAAAGATAGAAAGATAGATAAATAGATATATAGATAGAGTGTTATACACATTTTTAGACAAATAGATAAATATATATATATATAGATATATAGATAGAATGATAAATAGATAGATAGAAAGATAGATAGAGAGACATTTAAATAGATAGATAGATACAAAGATAGATAATTAGATAGATTAATAGACTAATATATAATAGATAGATAGATAGATAAACATATATATATATATATAATAAGATAGACAGATATAAAGACAAATAGATTGACAGATATATAAATAGATATATAGATAAATAGACAGATAGATAGTTAGATAGAAAGATATGTAGATAGATAGATAGATAGACAAATTGATAGATAAATAGATATACAAATAGAGATGATATATAGATAGAAAGATAGATACACAAATACATAGATAGATTGATATACAAATTTATAGATAAATAGTTAGAAAGGTAGATAAATAGATAGATAAAAATATAGATAGATAGATGAGCACACATATATATATATATATATATATATATATATATATAGAATGACACATAGATAGATAGATTAATACAAAGATTGATAGACAGATTGCTAGACAAATTGATAGATTGATTGATAGACAGATAGATAGGTATATTGATAGAAAAATAAGTAGATAATTAGATAGTGAGATAGATTGACACAAAAATAGATAGTTAAATAAATAGACAAATAAATAGACAGATAGAAAGAGAGAGAGAGAGAGAGATACATAGATAAATATACAGATAGATAGACAGAAATATAGTGATAGATATATTAATAGATCGATAAAAAGAGATTGACAAATAGAAAGATAGAATGATAAATAAATAGAAAGATAGATAGATATAAAATAGATAGATAGAAAATAGATAGACATATCATTACATAGAAAGATAGATAAACAAATTGATATATAAATTCATAGATGATTGAATGATATAAAGATTTATAAATAAATTGATAGATAGATTAATTGATAATTTGATAGATATGTAGATAGATAAATTTATAGACAGATAATTAGATAGATATATAGATAAATAGAGAGATAGATTGATTGATTGATTGATAGACATATAGAAAGTTAGATAGATAGATTGATTGATGGAAAGATTTATAGACATATAGATAGATTGATTGAAAGACTAAATTATAGGCAGATTAATAGAATTATTTTTTGACCGATAGAAAGACTAAAAGATAGACAAAATGATAGACAGAAAGATAGTTCGACATATATCGACTAATAAATACATAGATAGATAGATAGTTTGAAAGATTATTAGATAGATAGATAAAGATATATATAAATTGATAGATAGATAGATAGATATATAAATATATATATATATATATAGATAAATTTATTTATACAAAAATATGTTGAAAGATAGATAGATATACAAAAAATAGACAAATAAATAAATAGATAGATAGATTAATAGATAGCCAGATAGATAGATAAACACATATAGAGAAAGTTAGATCGGTAGATAGATAAAGTGATATATTTATAGATATATAGATAGCTAGATAAACAAATAAATACACAGATAGATAGCCAAATACATAGATAGATAGAGTGATAGATAGATAGACATATAGATAAATAGATAGATAGAAAGACTAATAGATCTATAGATAGATAGATAGATAAACAAATAGATAGACACATAGAAAGACAGACAGATAGATAGATAGATAAAGAGATAGGTAGATAGATAGATAGAATGATAGATAGATTAATAGGCAGATTGATAAACAAATTGATAGATTGATTGATAGAGAAATTGATAGAATGATAGATAGACCTATAGATAGTCTAATAGATCAATAGAAAGATAGATTGAAAGATAGATGGATAAATAGAGAGATAGATAGATATTTAGATAGATAAATATTTAGATAGATAGATAGATAGTCAGAAAGATATATAGATAGATAGAGAACAAGATAGAAAAAATAGATAGATAAATATATAGAAAGATAGACAAATAGACAAATAGATTGATAGATAGATACATCAACATATCGATAGATATTTATATAGATAGATAGACAGATAGATAGATAGATAGATAGATAGATAATTAGATAGACAGATATACAGACAGATAGATAGATAGACAGATAGATAAACAGATGGATAGATAGATAGATAGACAGATAAATAGGTAGGCAAACAGACAGATAGATAGATAGATTGACAAATATTTAAATAGATATAAAGATAGATAGACTGAAATATAGATAGATTGATAGATAGGTAGTTAGATTCATAGATAGTTATATAGATAGATAGAAGATAAATAGACAAAAAGATAGACAGATATATCGATAGATATATAAACTAATAGATAGATAGAAAGATAGATAGACTAATAGATAGATAGATAGAAAGATTAATAGATAGAAAGATTAATAGATAGATAGTAAAATTGATAGACAGATAGATAGATAATTAGATTGAAAGATAGACAGATAGAATGATATTTAGATTAATATTTATATAGATAAATAGATAGATAGATTGTTAGATAGATAGATAGATAGCTAGCTAGATAGACAGTTTGATAGAAAGATTAATAGTATTATTGATAGATAGATAGGTAGACAGATAGATAGACAGATAGATTTATAGACAAATAGATAGATAGATACATATAGATAGACAAAAAGCTAAGTAGATAGAGAGAAAGATAGATACATAGATAGATAGATAGATTATTAGACAAGTAAATAGATAGATAGATAAATTGAGAGATAGAAAAATAGGTAGACAAATAGATATATAGAATGATAGATAGATATATAGATAGATAAATAGAAAGATAGACAGATAGATACCCAGATAAATAGACAGATAAATAGACAAATATATAAATAGAATATTGATAAAAAAATAGACACATATATATAGACATATAGATAGACAAATAGGTAGACAAATAGATAGATTGATAGATTGATATACAAATATTTAGACAAACAGATATATAGATAGACAATTATAAAACAAATCGATAAACAAATAGATAGATAGATTGACATATAGATAGCTATATAGATACATATAATGATAGATAGATTAGTATATAGGCATATAGACATACAAATAAAAAGTTGTATAAATAGATAGATATATAGACAAAATGATAGATATATAAAGAGATTAATTTATATACACATTGATAGATATATTGTTATACCAATTGATAAATAGATTGATAGATTGATTGATAGGTATATTGATATACAAATTGATAGTTAGATAGATATACAGATATATAGAGAGATAGATAGACAAATAGATAGATAGAAAGATACATGACTAAATAGATAGATAGAAAGATACATGACTAAATAGATAGATAGATAAATAGAAAGATTGATAATGCGATAAATAAACATATAGATAGACAAGTAAATAAATAGATAGATAGATAAATATATAGATAGATAAATAGACAAAAAGATTGACAGATAGATAAACATAAAAATAGATAGATGGAAAGATAGATAGATAGACACGCATATAGATAAATATCTAGACCAACATATTGATAGATAGATAGATATCTAGACCAAAATATTTATACAGGTGCCTCCTTCTTCTTCTTTGAAAATGCTCTCAACTTTCTAGAGAGAGAAAATTTTTCTAGAGAGAGAATCTGCAATTTTTGTTGAGGAAAAAGCAAATTTTAAGCGAATTTTGAAAAAAATGGATTTCTTAGTTAATAAGAAATCATTTTCGGATTTTGTTAAGAGGACCGCGCCTCCTTCGTCTTCCTCGGACAATCAAGAAAAAAAAATATCGAGGAACCCTCGATATTTTTTTCTGCCGAAGACCTTCGAATGCTCTCTGAACCTCACAGACACACACTTGTGGGTAAATTCTCGCATGGTAGACCTCGTATTGATGATATTCGCTCCTTCTTTGAAGCATTGAAGCTCAAAGCTTTGATTAAAATCGGGCTTATAGAAGATAAACACGTGCTGATACAACTACATTCCGAAGAGGATTTCCATCGTCTATGGTTGAAAGGCATCTGGTATATCATGGGTTATCCCATGAGAATGTTCAGCTGGACCCCTAACTTCACGACGAACGAATAATCCTCCTTGGCCCCGGTATGGCTGCTGTTTCCCATGCTTCCGATTCATCTATTTGATAAGTATGCTTTATACTGTATTGCTTGTTTGCTTGGCTCTCCTCTTCTTCTTGATGGTGCTACTGCAACTCTCTCTAGACCGAGTGTTGCACGTGTTTGTGTTGAGCTGGACTTACAGAAAACATTACCCAATCGTATCTGGATTGGAACTATAGATGGAGGGAGATTTTGGCAACAAATTATTCCAGAATACCTCCCTCCATTATGCTCTTGCTGCAAAAAAGATGGGTCATGGTTTAGAAGCCTGTTTAGTGAACAAGAAAAGAACAGATGATAAGCTAAAACAAGAGGAAAGAAAAATGGCAGTAGGTAAAAGAGGAGATTTGATTAGATATCAAATAAAACCACAGAATACACACACTGCTCAACTAGAAATTTAGAATGGTGAGGTGGAAGAACTAAAATTAATTGAATATAACAAACCAAATATAGAAGATGAAAGGGCAGAAATAGAAGAGAGTAAGAGGAGAAAGTTGATTAGAAAAATTTCAGAATTAAATAAAAGAACTAGAGTTCCAATGAAAACTAAATCCCAAAAAAATAAAAGTTGGGATGTCCTCGCTGAAGAGGACTCGGAGGAAGAATTTGAAATAAAAAGTTTGACCTCCCTCTATACGGATGTGGAGGAAAATGAGCTAAAGCAAAGAACAACTAAAGATGATATAAATTTAGAAAA
Organism: Sapria himalayana; assembly: GCA_029783825.1. Lineage (NCBI taxonomy): Eukaryota > Viridiplantae > Streptophyta > Magnoliopsida > Malpighiales > Rafflesiaceae > Sapria > Sapria himalayana. The sequence continues at coordinate 23,353 of JAREIK010001148.1, read as the reverse complement.
TTCTAAAACAAAACAAAAAATGGGAAATAAGGATTGGGCAATTGAAGAGTTAAAAATAATGGCTATCCAAGTAAATAGAGAATGGAAAGTGGAGAAAGGAGGAGAATTAAGCTCACTTAGAAACCCAAGGAACATGAAAAAATACTTATATAAAATATATGAGACCAAATGCACTACTAGAGCGCAAGCCAAATCCATAAAGAATGTATAATTACATTTATTGGAATATAAGGGGAATTGTAAACTCTCCTTCAATGAATAGATTGAAAAAACTAATATACATGCATAAAATTAACCTCGTTTTAATTGTTGTACCGATGGTGGAAAAAACTCAACTAGAATACTATAAAACTATTTTAGGATTTAATCATGGTTACTCTAATAATAACGGCAAAATCTGGATATTGTGGAAAAATAATTTATACATAAAAATATTAAAAGATACTAATCAATTAATAAACCTGAGTCTAAGTCAAAATGAAAATGAAATAATAACGATAGTTTATGCCAAATATAAAAAAAAGGAGAGAAAAGAATTATGGGAGGAAATGAGAAAAATTGCCTTGGAAAATAAGCCCTGGATAATAGGTGGAGACTTCAATACGATTAGAAACTTTAATGAAAAGAAGGGTGGTAGATCACCAAATAAGAGAGGGATGGCTCAATTTAATGACATAATAAATAATACTAATCTAATAAAAGCCAAATTTAATGGCTCATCTTTCACATGGTGCAATAACTGGAAAAAGAAGGGCACAATATGGGCTAGATTAGATAGGGTCTTATTTAACCTTAAATGGTTAGAACAGTTTGGTTCTACAGAGGTTAATCATTTAAATAGAACCTGCTCCGATCACAGTCCATTATTGATTTCTGTTAAAAAAATAATTTACACAGGAGGTTCCTTTAAATTTCAAAATTCTTGGTGTTTACATCATGAATTCTTGAATAAGATAAAGGACTCCTGGAATATTGAGGTTTCAGGAAATCCGATTCAAATTCTAAATAATAAATTGGGCAGATTAAAGGTTGAATTAAAAAAATGGAATAATGAAACATTTGGAAATATAATTAAAAATATAAAAGATGCAGAAGAGTTAGTACTAAAAAGTGAATTAGAATTTGAAATAGACCAAAGCATAAACAATAGAAGAACTCTTAGCAAGGCACAAGCATAATTAAAATCAAAACTTTTAATGGAGGAAGCTTTCTGGAAACAAAAAGCGAAAATTAAATGGTTGAAAGAAGGAGATAAAAACATAAAATCTTTTCAAAAAGTGGCTAAACTAAAATATCAAAAACATAGAATTAGGGGAATAAAAAACAATGAGAAAGTATGGCTGGAAAAAGACTTAAATATACAAAATTACTTTACAAAGTTTTTTGAGAATCACTTAGGTGGAATAAGAGAGCTAAAAGGTAATACACTTATATAAAACATTGAAAATAAAATTTCTTCAGATGATAATAATATGCTAACAAAATTCCCTGAAGAAGAAGAAATTAGAAATGCAATTTTTAGTATGAACAAAGACAGTGCAGCTGGCCCTGATGGTTGGAACAATTGCTTCTTTCAAGTTTGCTTGGAAATAATAAAAAAAGATTTAGAAAAAGCCATAAATAGTATATTCTGTGGAGCTAAAATAGGTATGAAATGGAGTAGTTTTCATTTAATTCTCATTCCGAAAGTGGAAAATCCACAGAAAGGAGAGGACTTTAGGCCAATTAGTCTTTGTAATTCAATATATAAAATTTTAGCCAAAATTCTACAAAATAGATTAGCATTGCTATTACCAAAAATTATTTCTAAAGAACAAACTGGTTTTATGAAAAATAGATTGATTATGGATAATATCTGCTTGGCAAAAGAAATGTGTAGAGAAATAGGTACTAAAACAAGAGGTAATAATGTATTAATTAAGCTAGATCTTTCCAAAGCATTTGATAGAGTTGAATGGAGTATTCTCTGTTCAACGATGAGAAAAATGAGTTTCTCTGAAACATGGATAGATCTGATCTAGAGATGTATATCAAACACATGGGAAAGAATTATAACAAATGGGAAAGTAGGAAAGGAAATAAAGCCAGTTAGAGGTTTAAGACAAGGTGACCCGCTATCGCCATCACTATTTAACATTTATCTAGAACTCTTGATAGATAATCTTAAAAATAAAATGTTAAATGGTCTTATAGGTACTTTTAGATAGCCGAAGAACATGCCTCTTGTAAGTTGTTTAGCATATACAGATGATGTAATGATATTCACTAATGGATGCGGTAAATCATTAAGTAATCTGATAGATTTATTAAAATGCATGGAGGAAGAAACAGGTCAAAAATTAAACAAAAGAAAAAGTCAATATATGATATCTTATAAAGCCCCAACTGCATTATCACATAAAATTAAAAATATCACAGGTTTCTCTCACAAAAAAGGAGAAATGATTTATTTAGGTTGCCCGATTTATGAAGGAAAGTTCAAGATAGAATACTTAGCACTTCTAATAAATAAATTAAAAAAGAAAATTGCAGGATGGAAAGTAGAATACCTAAGTATGGGGGGCAGAATAACTCTTATAAAAAATGTTTTAGAAAGTTTAATATTGCATAATATTATGATCACGCAGCCTTCAATCAAATTTATAAAAGAAATTGAAAAAGAATTAGCCAATTTTTTGTGGGGTAAAAAAGAGGGTAAACATAAACTTCATTGGAAAAAATGAAGAGATTTATGTTACCCTGTCCAAGAAGCTGGTTTAGGCTTTGTCAACATCATTGACTTAGCCAAAGCAGGGGCTAGCAAGAGATGGTGGAATTTAAAAGAAAATGAAAGTTTATGGTCTAAATTTATGCGAGCAAAGTACTGCATAAAGGATGACATTAATAAAATAAAAAATAAAAGTAGGAGTTCATAGGTTTGGAATCAAATGCTTAAACAAAGAGATTTAGTTGAAAATTACTCTAAACACACGAAAAAATGATGGAGATGGACCTTAACTCCGGACGGCACATTTTCGCTTAAAACAGTGAAAAATGTCTTAAGAAAAAAGAAAAAAGAACAAATATTATTTAAATGGGCTTGGTATAATGACAATCCACAAAAAATTAAAACTTTTATGTGGAAAGTTTTATCTAATATTATCCCAATTGATAATAATTTAAAGCGGAAATGAATTCAGCTAGTTTCTAGATGTGAATGTTGCTTAAATGAGATCGAAACATTAGATCACCTCTTTTCAGAAGGGAGAGTAGCTGTAGAAATATGGAAAAGATTAGCATCAGAAATGCAGATAAAATATGAACATCTCCCTCTAAATTGTAGGTTTAAAAAATGGTGTAACTCAAAAGTTCCTAGCATGGCACAGAAATGGATTAAAAGTAATGTTCCACCAATAGTCATTTGGTGCTTTTGGAAAGCTAGGAATAAAAGTAGATTCGAAAGATATAATATGATGGTGGAAGATATCTGGAAAGAAATAAAAGAGGAAACAAGAAAAATTTCAGAGATATGCCCTATAAAAACTCAAGGTTCAAAGATGGATAAAGATACCTTACAGTTTTGGAACCTAAAAGAAAAACCACTTAAGCAGTTTAAAATAATTAGCATAAAATGGGAAAAACCAGCAAGAGGAAGGTTTACTTTAAATACATATGGTAGTTTCGATAGAGATATGGGGGAAGCTGGAGGAGGAGGAGCAATTAGAAACTCGGAGGGGAAGTTAATTTTAGCTTTCACTAGAAGATTGCAAGCATCATCGGTTCTACATGCCGAGATATTAGCACTAAAAGAAGGAATAAGAATATGTAAAAACTTAGATATCAAAAATGTAGATATTCAAATTGATTCAAAAATAGTTGTAAATCTAATTAAAATACAATCAATTATGTGGAAATATGAAAATGAGATAGAAGAAATTCTGCATGATATAAATTCATTAGATTTCACAATAAAACACATCTTCAGAGAAGCTAACGCTTTGGTTGATGCATTATCTAAAGATGGTAGGAAGAGAGGAGATCAGAGTATAGGGAAGATAATTTACCAAAAAAGTATTTTGGTATTATTAAATTAGATAGCAAGGATTTCCCTTATATTAGAAAAATTAAAAATAATAATTTTTAGTTGAAGGACTTTTTTTGTGTTTATTTTGGTATTCTCTGTATGATGAATAAATGAAATAAAGTTCATATCTTTATCGTCTCATCCTGGTCTTGAGGGATGTTACTATGATGGTTGGGATACATTACTATACAGCTTGGTAAGACTGTAGGTTTAGGGGGCTCAAAAATACAGTACACTGCAGGTTTTTATAGTATGCACTGTTTTTTTTGCTTCTGTTTTACAGGCTTATTAAAAAAAAACATTAACATTGCAGGGCTAATTTGAAGAATCTTTCTTGCAGATTATATAATGATATAAAGCTGGACATAGTGCCAGCTTTAATAATAGATTAGAATAGTAATATTTAAGTATTTAATAATAGAGTAGATTATATATATGCATGTAGATATTTCTTGCAGGTAACTAAGTATATGAAAATGATACAAAGCCGGATAAAGAGGCTGCTGACTTTTGGTTTACTTTTCTTATTATATGTGTATGGAGTCTGTAAATTTTAGAATGCTGTATTTTTTTATTTGCTGGAAGTCTGTGTTATTTGTTAAAAGTAGAATGCTGTGTTTTTTTATGAAGTCTGTGTTATTTTAGAAAAGTTGCTGGAAGTCTGTAAATTTTAATTGAGTTGTGTTAAGTATGGAGTCCATGTAAAGCAATGTAATAGTATAGTAAATGAAGATCAAAGATTAAAAAGCATAGAGGGAGGCAGCCAAGCAAAGAACTCTTACAGCTCAGATATGGAAGGATTCAGAAATTGCTTGAAATAGTCTGAAGATCAACGACAAGATAACTTAATGATACAACGAATGAGACTGTTGCTGAATTTTCTGGTTGAAATATCCAGGAATTGATGGAAAATGGGTTATCATGTTATACGAATATGATGCTCTTGATTTTATGCAGGCTGGAATTTTGCAGGTTAAGCAGAATTTAAAAGATAAGAGCTGCCGATTAGCAAGCACACCTGGCAGATGCATTAGCATATATGCTGAAGTAGAGTTCCAGCATATATCAACATATATGCATGAGCATATATTCTGATATTCAAGGCGAGATACACTAAAAAAGCAGTAGAATTCTAGCATTTCTCAAAGATCAATTTTACAAGAAGAATTCCAGCATGAAGTAGAGTTCCAACTGAATTTCAAAGAAGCAAAGCAAAATTCCAACAGGAAGATTAAAAGATCTTATATCACAAGACATTGAAGAGACTTGGACACTTGAAAAAGACTGCGCTAATCATTGCAAGGCGAATAAAGACTCAGCCTTGTTATCATTAGAAAGATCTATCAATTTGCAAAGCTTAAAGGAAGAACTCAATAATCTCAAAAGCATTTCTCAATATATGTATACACTTAGATTGATGTAAATTTTAAAGTTTTTCTTAAATAATGGGTGTAATAGGGTTAAGGGTAGATGTTAGTTTGTAAAAATGGTATTCCTCCGCCAAAAGAGAGGGTGGTAATTAATAAATAATATTTAAAAAAAAAGACCAAAATATTTATAGATAGATATATAGAGAGATAGATAGATAGAGACAATGATAGATAGATAGATATACAAACAAACAAACAGATAGATAGATAAATAGACATATAGAATGATAGAAAGATATATAGATAGAATGATAAATAGATAGTTTGATAGATAGATATTTAGATAGTTATAAAGAATGATAAACACATTTATAGACAGATAGATAGAGAAATACATAGACATTTAGATAAATAGATAGATAGATAGGCATATAGATAGATAGATTATTAGGTAGATAGATATATTGACAAATATATATACAGATTGATAGAAAAATAAATAAATAGAGAGACTGAAAGAAAGATAGATTAAAAGTGTCAAATAGGCTAGGTCGGCCCGGCCCTACATAGGGCACAGCATGATTTAGTTGTGCCTGGCTCGGCAAGGCATGCTACAATGCTATGCTCGGGCCCGTGCCGAGCATACCCTCAGCACCGGTCATGCCCTACCAGGCCAAGGGAATTCAGCCCATGTGCCATGCCAAGCACTACACGAGGGCCTGGCTCAGGGGCACGACAGATGTGACCACACACCGAGTTTGGTCAACGTGACCCGGCGCCCGATGGGCAAAGCTAGCCAAGCCATGAAAGGGCGACGATGGCATGGAGGCATGCCACGAAACCATACTTTTTATAAAAAAGTAGGGTTTTGGCCTGTCCCGAACTGGGTCGAACCTAGTAGATTTTGGTCTAGGGCCCATGTCAGAACTGACCTCACAGAACCATGCCGGGCCAGGCATGGCATGGTACACTCACTCTTCTTATGACCTCCTATGGTCTCCAAATAGATAGAATCATAGTCAATGGTTGAAGATCCATAAAACCCTCTACTTGTTGAGAAGCAGTTGTCACACATTCCTCAATTAATTTTTGTGATAAAATAGTTAAAAATACTATTATAGATATACATAAAATTGTTTTATATTTAGCATTCCAAACAACTTTCAAAATTTATTGTGGTACTATTATATTTTCTTAATATAACAGATTCTTACAGCAATCATCTGAGACTTGTTGTCAATAAACTGACCATCTGCTTTCTTCACATGCATCTTTTTGAAAATCTCATAAAAATAACGATCTCGACCTAATTATCTAGCCTAGAGTATGTATTTATTAAGTCATCAAATAACAAATGATAAAAAATTTAACAAAATTAATAAAACCATGCACTGATTAAATTTATTTAGACTATTAGGACAACCACTAAATATATAAATATTAAAAATTTTAATATTATACTAAATCTCGAGCATGCTTAATGCTCGACTTTGGCCCTCCTATGTGGCTAGACATTTTGGTACCTAGTCCGGCTACCTCAGTTCATTAATTTTTGCTGGTAATCTCTGATTTTTTTAACATCTAACTCCTCCCAATACTTAAGCCACTCGGACCAGTCATCCTCGGATATAAATTTAGCCATTTCTTTTATATTCTTCAATTAATGGACAAAATCAGAATACCATTCAGTAGCTTTGCTCTCTAATAATGACTTTATCTTTCCATCAAATTTGAGTGCCCATGTGCACTTATTCTATATATAGAAATATCACAAAAAAATTTATATTAATTACAAGGACATAATTATTTGCTGCTTGAATAAAAACCAACATAATAGTCAACTAAGTAGATACTTAATTTTCAATGCTTTTTTTTCATTATTTTTACCTGAAGTCATTAAAATTAGACTCTTTTGTCAATTCAGAAACTTTATTCCATTATAATGCTTTAGAATCAACAATTTTCTTGAAATACTTTGTAATTATAGCAGAACACTTGTGAGATAGAATACAACTATACTCATAAATAAATAACATTGAAAAAAAAGCAAATCAAAACTATAAATAAAAAAAATTACTAACAGGATCATCATAATATTTTATTCTAGTAATATTTAAATATTTCTTATACCTCTCATCCACAATCTCAATTACTAACTTAACATTAAATGCAGAAGAAAGCACACCATTTGATGATGTCGATGATTTTATAAATGGGGTAATTATCGGTGTAAAATGTAGTGTAGAAGATGGTGATGGATCAAAAGTGTTTGTAGGAATGACAATGGGTGGTGGGCTTATATCTGATAAAGGTGATAGTAAAGGTGTCAATGACGGTGATGGAGATACAAATGTAGATGATGTTTGTGATGTTTAAGTCTGAATATAGTGGGGATGAGATGGTAATATATTTGCAACATGGTATAAAATACTAGATTAATTTGGTCCATTATACGTCTTGTCCACCTCCACCATGGCCGCATCCTTTAGGTGCCATCTGCTATACAAAAAATAAAAACATAGAACAAATAATAGAGATATGATAAACAACCATGCATTTTATAATAAAACACACCAATAAATTTCATCAAAATATAGAAAAGTTCTGATAGTTTAATATTATAATACAATTATACCAATTTAATTATCGGCATAATTATCATTCTCTAATTGATCTTCTGACATTTCGTCTGATTCTTATGGAAGTTCCAACTCATCTTCAGATAGAAATTGATCATCATCAATTTCAATTGGGCCACCAATTGAGTCACATAAATTTACTAGATCATAATCTACATGCACATGCTCAATATTATTTATGTCATCTTCTTGGAATGCTGGTGCAATAGTTATGTCTGCACTTCTTTGTTGAGAGAAATAAAGGAGGGAGAGAAAGAGAGAGAAATGGGGAAGAGAGAGAAAGAGAGAAATGGGGAAGAGAGAGAAAGAGAGAAATGGGGAAGAGAGAGAAAGAGAGAAAGGGGAGAGAGATAAAGAGAGGGAGAGGGGAAAAATGCAAAAATGAAATAGTGCAAGAAAGAAAATAGAAAGAGAGAGAGATAGAGAGAGAGTGTGTGTGTGACAAAAAGAAAAAGAGGGAGAGAGAGTGACACAGAAAGAATGATAGAGGGAGAGAGAGACACATAGAGAATGTAATGTTAGAATGAGGAAATACAAAAAAGAACAAACATATTTCTTCTATACAAACCTATCATATATTACATCTTTTGTCATACATAAGTTCATATATGAGCCAGAGGCTCAAGGGGTGGGATTAGGTAAGAGTACGTACTTATTTCAACAGTATGCTATATCGAACCAATGCTATGTGCTTAGATATTATTGATATTATATCTTTTGCCATTTAATTTCAAGTTAGTGCAACAAATTAGAGATTTCACATTTATAATTATATGTTATTATATAACTAGTATATGTAGTAATATATAGTTAGATATAGTTAAAGATATAGTTATATATTGATATATTCATACAAGTAGTTATATGTAGTTATACATAAATATATACAATGTTATAACCAAATATATAGATTTACATATATGTATACATAGTTACAAATATAGTTATATTTAATTATATAGAGTGTTACATAGTTATCCAAATATTTATATATATTTATACACATCTAGCTAAACATAATGTTGAATGTTGTTATACGTAATTATAAATATAGTTACACATTTAGTTATACTTATATTTATACATGTATGTATATATATTTTTTCATATAAATTTATATATGAGCACATATAGTTATCATTATAAGTATAGATATTGTATAATACGTTTTTATATACAGATATATTAAAAAGTATATTAAATACATGTTGTTAATTATATACTTAAATATATTTATGTATAATGTTTTTATAATTATACAGGTAGTCAAAAAAAATTATTTATCATTATATGTTATTATAATTATAGTATATATAGTTAAAAATAAAGTCATATATAGTTAAACATATAGTTATATATAGATATATTCATACAAGTAGTATATGTAGTTATCCATAAATGTATACAAAGTTATAAACAAATATATAGATTTACATATATGTATACATAGTTACAAATATAGTTATATTTAATTATATAGAGTGTTACATAGTAATACATATATTTATATATAGTTATATACATGTAGTTAAACATAATGTTGTATGTTGTTATACATGTAATTATAAATATAATTACATGTAGTTTTACATATATTTACACATATAGTTATACTTATATTTATACATGTAGGTATATAGATTTTTATTTTAATTTTATTTATTTATACATATAGTTATGTATAGGTATAGATATAGTAAAATACATTTTTATATACTAATATATAAAATGTATTATTGAATATATGTTGTTATTTATATATTTAAATATAGTTATGTATACTATTTTTTTTAGTTAAACATATAGTCAAAGACAATTATTTATAGTTATATGTTCTTATAGCTATATTATATATAGTTAAATATAAAGTTATATATAGTTAGACATATAGTTATATATAGATATATTCATACAAGTAGTTATAAGTAGTTATACATAAATGTATACAACATTATAAACAAATATATAGATTTAATTATATGCATACATATATGTATGCATAGTTACAAATATAGTTATATTTAATTATATAGAGTGTTACATAGTTATAAAAATATTTACATATAGTTATTCACATATAGATATATATGTATATGTAGGTAAAGATATAATTATATATAACATTTTTATAGTTATACATTTAGTAAAATACAATTATATATAGTTATATATTATTATACATATAGTATATTTTGTTAGAAATATAGTTATATAAAATTATACATATAGATATAAATTATTATAAAGTTAAAAAAATAGTTTTGTCTAGTAATAAATATAGTTATAAAATTAGTTTACATAATAATAAATATAGATATAAATACGTTTATGTATAATGGCATATGATTATATATATCGTTCTCTATCTCTTTCTCACTCTCTCTCTATCTGTCAATCACTCTAACTATCAATCTATCTTTGTGTGTAATTCTTCTCTATTTATTTATATGTCTATCCATTTATTTGTCAACTTGTATATATATCTATATCTATCTATCTAACATTCTTTCTCACTCTATCTCTATCTCTTTATCCATCAATGTGTGTGTGTATATATATATATATATATATATATATATATATATATATATATATCTATCTATCTATCTACCTTTCTATCTATCTATCTTCTCTCTCTATTTATATATCTATCTATCTATTAATATATCAATCAATCTGTATATATATAGTTCTATCTACTTGTATATCTGAATATCTATCATTTAGTCTATCTAAAAATATTTCTATCTTTTTGTTTATCTATCTATTTATATATCTATCTATATATCAATCTATTTATCTAACTATGTACATTTCTATCTAAATATTTGTCTATTAGTCTATCTATAAATATTTCTATCTATTTGTCTATCTGTCTATTTGTCAATCTATCAATCTATCAATCTAATTATCTATCTATCTATCTATCAAACTACTTATCTTTCTATGTATCTATCTTTCTGCACATATCCTTATATCTTTACCTTTTGATCTCTCTAAATGAACATCTTTATATATGTCTATTTGTCTATCTATATATATGTTTATCGGTCTATCTATCTATATATCTATCTATCATACTTGTAATTTGTGTATTTGTCTACTTCTCTATCTATCAATATATCTATCTATATGACTTGGTATCTTTCTATATATATGTCTAATTATCTTTTTTTGTATCTGTCTATTATCTTTCTATCTATCTATCTATATGTCTATTTCTCTATGTGTATACCTATCTATCTATTTGATTATCTCTCTATCTATCTAGTTATTTATCTATCTATCTAACTATCTATATTTCTATGTATCTATCTATTTCTCAATGTGTCTATTTGTCTATTTATCGATATGTCTATTTATCTATTTATTTATCAATATATTTGGTTATTAGCCTATCTGCTTATCTTTCTATATCTATCTCAATCTAACTCTCTATCTTTCATTCTATCATTCTATCTATAATATATTTATTTGTGTATCTATGTATTATTCTTTAAATGTACATGTCTATTTGTCTATCTTTCTATAATTATATCTATAAATCTGTCTATTTGTACATTTGTCAATTTATCAATTTCTCTATCTATCTATTTGTCTATCTATCATCTATCAATATTTTTATTTGTTAATCTATCTATCTATATATCTACCTATTTGTGTATATATATCTATCTATCTTTCTATTTCTTTATCTAACAAAATAAATACCTACCTATCTATCTATCTATTTGTCATTCTAATCTATCGATCTATCCAATACATCTAACAATCGTTGATCTATCTATCTGCCTATCTATATATCTATTGATCTATCTATATGTCTATCTTTCTCTTAATCAATTAGTCTATCTATCTATATATCTATCACTATCTATATATATGTCTATCTATCTATTTGTCTATTTGTCTATTTGTCTATTTGTATATCTATCTATTTGTATATCTATTTATCTATATATCTATCTATTTATCTATAGTCTATTTGTGTATTTATCTATCAATCTCTATATTAGTATACATATCTATATGTCTATATCTTTATCTATCTATATGTCTTTATGTCTATCTATCTATTTGTCTATATGTCTAGCTCTCCATCTTTCAATCAATCAATCTTTTGATATATATAACTATCTATTTGTCTATTTTTCTATATGTCTATCTATTTATTTGTCTATTTTTCTATATGTCTATCTAATTATTTTTCTATTTGTCTATCTTTTTATTTGTTTCTTTGTCTATATGTATATCTATCTAAATGTATATCTTTATATCTTTTTATCTATCTATGTATATGTCAATCTCTCTATCTATATATATGTTTTGTGTATATATATATATATAACTATTTATCTGTCTATCTTTCTATTTGCCTATCTATCAAATATGTATCTATCAAACTATCTTTTATTGTATCTGTCTATCTATCTATCAGACTATATGTCTTTTCTATCTATATATCTATTTGTATATATATATATATATATAACTATAACTATCTATCTATCTATTTGTCTATTGGTCTATTTGTCTATCTAACTAAAAATCTGTCAATCTATTTATCTGTCTATTTGTCTATGTGCTATCTATCTATCTATCTGTATATGATTTTATTTGACTATTTGTCAATCTATCTATTAGCCTAATTATCTATCTGTCTATCTATCTATCTATTTATCTATCTATCTATTTATCTACCTATCTATCTATTTATCTATCTATCTACCATTCTCTCTATTTATCTAACTATCTATCTGTCAATTTATTATACTATCTATGTGTCTATCTATCTATCTATCTATTTATCTATCTATTAATATATTTATCTATTTGTCGATCTATTTATCTATCTCTCAATCTCTCAAACTCACTATCTATCAATCTGTCTATGTCTATCTATCTAATTGTCTATCTATCTATCTATCTATATGTCTATCTAAATATCTGACTAATTATCTATCTGAATATCTGATTATTTATCTATCTAAATATCTATCTATCAGTTTATATATATATATATAGATAGAGATATATATATATATGTATGTATGCACACACACATACATATATATATATATATATATATATATATATATATATATATATATATCCGTCTATCAATCTATTTATCTATCTATCAGTATATTAGTATATCTCTCTAACTAACATATTATCTATCTATCTATCTATGTGTCTATCTATCACTCTATCAATATATCCTTCTCTTTGTCTATCTATATATCTATCTTTCTACCGATATCTCCATATCTCTATGTGAGTATCTGTTGAAATGTCTATCTTTTTATAAGTATTATTTTCTATCTATATATATATGTCAATCTATCAATCTATCTATCTTCCTTTCTATCTATCTATTTATCTATCTTCCTTTCTATCTATATGTGTTTTTGTCTATCTCTCTATCCATCAATCAATCAATCTACCTATCTATTTATATATCTATCTATGTATATGTATATTGGTCTACATGGCTATTTGTCTATCTATCTATTGTCTTTCTGTCAATCAATCAATCTAACTATATGTTTATTTGTATATCTATCTATCTATATATTGCCCTTTCTATCTATTTGTATATATGTCTTTTTGATTATCTATATATTTGTTTATTTTTCTTTTTATCAATATATCTATCTATTTATCTGTCTATCTAACTATCTATCTTATATGTCTATAGTTTTATTTGTGTATCTATCTATTTATCTTTCTGCCTATAAATCTATTTGTCTATCTATTTATATTTATATTTGTGTAACTCTCTCCATCTATCTCTTTTTATTTATCAATTTATCTATCTTTATTTATTTATTAGTCTATCTTTCTATCTTTCTCCCTATATATTTGTGTATCTTTCTATTAGTCAATTTATCTATGTATCTATCTATTTATCTATTTGTATATCTGTCTATAATTCTGTCTTTATCTCTATCTATCTATTTATCTATCTATCAGTCTATCTTTCTATCTCTTTATATATTTATCAAACTATCTATTTATCTATCTTTAGGACTATCTATCTATCTGTCTATCTATATGTCTATATATCTATTCCTCTATCTTTATATCTCTTTATCTATTTATCTGTCTATTTAAATATTTATCTATATATATATATATATATATATATCTATCTATCTATCTATCTGTGTCTGTATGTCTATATATCTATATTTCTTTCTATCTATCTTTCTATCAATCGATCTCTCTAACTATATAATTGTCTTTCTTTTTATCAGTCAATTAGATCGTTAGGGCTTTGGCACTACTACAGCACCGAAGCCCTAACGATCTCTATGCTAGTATATTTATTTCTATATTTGTTTGATAAATCATTAATATAATTTATATATTCAATGTTCCACATACATAAAAAGTCAAATAGTACGGTATATAGGTTTTATAAAAACAATTTAGATAGATATATATATATGTATAGAAAGATATATCTATAAATATATAAATAGATATGTATACATATATCTACTTATAGATATATGTATACATATAATAATAAATAAGATATATATATAGATAATATTTATACATAATTTTTGTTGCATAGATAGATATCAATACATAAATATTTCGTCATATACATATAATAGGCCAAAACTTGGATATCTATACCACTATATAAACATATAGTGGTATAGGTGGAACATTTGATAATATACACTACAGTATATATCAACATATAATACTATAGGTGGAACATTACTAATGTTGCTTACTATCAATCTATCAATCTATTTGTCTATCTATATGTCTATTTTCTATCTATCTATCTTTTCCTCTATCTATTTATCTACCTAATAATCTATGAATCTATTTGTCTAGATATCTATCTCTCTGTTTATTTTTATATCTTATATCTATCTATCTACAATCTGCCTATCAAACTATATATATATATATATATATATATATATATATATATATATCTGTTTATCAAATAATCTATTAATCTATCTAACAATCAATCTATCAACCTGTCTATAAAATGTTTATCAATCAATCAATCTACCTATCTATCAATCAATCTCTCTATATGTGTATCAATCAATAAAATAATCTGTCTATCTATCTATCTATTTATCAATCAATCAATCAATCTACCTATCTATCCATATTTCTATTTGTCAATTTGTTTGTTTGTCTGTCTGTATATTTGTCTCTCTACCTATCTATATGTTTGTGTCAATCAATCAATCTCTGTATCCTTCTATGTATCAATATATCTATGTGTCAATCAATCCATCAATCTATCTATCTATATGTTTATCTATCTATCTATATAACTATTTATCGATCTCTCTATCTATGTGTGTGTGTGTGTATATATATATATATATATCTATCTATCTATCTATCTCTCTATCTATCTTTCTATCAATTGTTGTTTCAATCTATTAATTAATTAATTAATCAATATGTCTATTTATTTGTCTAGAATTCTATCTATCAATTTGTCTATCTATTTATCTATCTAATAATTTTTTTTAATATATCTATATATATCTCTATTTGTATATCTATCTCTTTATCTTTTTTTTATCAATTTGTCTATCTTTTTTCTATCTATTTATTTATTTTTCTATCTATTTATCTTTCTATATATATGTTTGTATGTCTATCTGCTTATATGTCTATATATTTGTGTATTTATCATTCTATCTATCTATATATCATTCTATCTATCTATTTATCTTTATATATTTGTGACGATTGATTTGATTTCTATCTATAATGTATATATCTATCTATCTTTCTATCTATTTGTCTATATATCTATTTATCTATCTGTGTTTCTATCTATCTGTCTGTATATGTATCTAACAAACTATCTATATGTCTATCTCTATATCAATCTACCTATCAAACTATATATATATATATATATATATATATATATATATATATATATATATATATATATATATCTGCCTATCTATCTAACTCTCTATTTTTATTCTATAAATATATATATTAATATGTATATATATATATATGTTTATCTATGTATCTATCGTTTTGTTTAACCATCTATCTATCTATCTATTAATTTTTCTATCTATCTATCTATCAGTGTGTCTATCTATCTATCTATTTATCTCTCTCTCTAGCTTTATTTCATTTTTATCTTTCTTTTTATCTATTAATATATCTATCTATCTATCTATACTTCAATCGATATGTCTGTCTTTCTGTTTATCTATTTATCTATCTATTTTTTAATTTTTTTGTTTATCTATCTATCTATAAATAAACCTATTTGTCTATCTATATCTATATCTATTGTCTATATATCTGTATATCTATATATTTTTTATCTATATATATATATATATATCTGTCTGTCTATCCATCTGTCTATCTATATTTCTATCTATCTATCTATCTTTATTTATTTCTATCTAATTATCTGCATAATAATCTATAGATATATCTATCTAATTATTTATCTCTCGTCTATTTTTCTATCTTTAATTCTCTATTTAAAATTTATCAATCAATCAATCTTTATATAATCCATATATCAATCTTTCAATCAATATGTCTATCAATTTGTCAATTAATTTTTTTTAAATATGTCAATCAATCAAACTATATGTCTATCTATCTTTATATCTATCTTTTAATCAATCAATCTTTGTATATGTCTATCTATCTATATATCTAACTTTCTATCTATCTATCTGTATATCTTTCTATCTCTCTAATTGTATCTCTATTTATTTGTTGCCTACATATCTATATGTATATCAATTTGTCATTCTATCTAACTCTTAGTTAGTTAGTTAGTTAGTTTGTTTTTCTTTCACATGATCTATATATCTAACTAACTAATAACTATATATATATATATATTTATTTATTTATTTATAACTATCTAAATGATCTATCTATTTGTCTGTCTATTTATCAAACTGTCTTTCCTTCTGTGTATCTATCAATCTATGTGTCAATCAATCAATCTATCAATCTATCTATTATTCTATCTGTCTATCTTTATAATTATCTATCTATCTTTCTTTCTATCTATCTTTATATCAATTTATCTATATATTTTTCTATCAATTTATTAATCAACAAATCTATCCATCTTCTTGTTTATCATTTGTTCTATCAATTTGACTATATATCTTTCTTTCTATCTATTTTTCATTCTATCTATCTATCTATCTATTTATCTTTTTATCTATTTATCTAATTGTTTATCTATCTATTTTTATATATGTTTGTTTGTCTATCTGTTTGTCTATCTATCTATTTATTTATTTATCTTTCTATCTATTTGTCTATCTTTCTAAATATCTATATGTCTATCTATCTTTCTATCTAGCATTCTATCAATCTATCAGTCAATTAATCAATCTATCTATCTCTTTGTATATCTAACTATCTATCTAATTATATATCAATCTATCTATCTATTTTTTATATCTTTTTTTGTATTTATCTATCTTTTTGGCTATTTATCTATCAGTATGTCTGTAAAATTTTATATTTGTTTGTCTGACTAACTATCTATCTATCTCTTTATTTTTATTTATATATATTTCTATCTATCTATCTATCTGTGATTATTTCTATCTATCAATATATTTATTTATCTATCTATTAATATATCTGTCAATCTCTTTATTTATCTATCTATCTATCTATATTTCTATCTGTCTGTCTATCTATCTATCTATCTGTCTAACTTTCTAACTATCTTTCTATCTATCTTTCTATTTGTCTTTTTTTCTTTCTATCTAACTATATATCTATCTGTTTGTCTATCTATTTATTTATTTATCTATCTATCTATCTACCTATCTATATATCTATCTATTTGTCTATCTACATGTCTATCTATATATCTATCTATCTTTCTTTCTTTCTATCTATCAGTATATTTATCTATCTATCTTTATATCTATCAATCTGTCAATCTTTCATCAATCTATTATATATTTATTTATCTATCTACTATTTTGCATATATATCTATCAGTCTATCTATCTATGTATCTATATGTTTATCAATCTATTTATAAATCAATCTATCTATCTATCTATCATTCTTTCTTCAAATTTGTCTATCACAACGTCTATCTATTTGTCTATATGTTTGTTCGCCTATCTATCTATTTGTCTATCTAACTACATGTCTATATCTTTCTATCTATCTATTGATCTTTTTGGTTGTTTGTCTATATGTCTGGCTATTAGTCTACCTAACAATATGTCTACCTAACTATCTATTTGCCTATATGCATGTCTGCCTGACAATCTATTTGCTTGACTCTCTGCATGTTTGTCTATTTGTATATCTATCTATCTTATTATTTATCTATATATCTATCTTTTTATCTACCTATCTATATGTTTATCTATCTATCTATCTATATTTTTATATATTTATCTATCTATCTATCCTATCAATCTATCTAACTATCATTCTATATATATGTATGTATTTTTATTTATCTATTCATTTATCTATCTATATGTGTATCTATTTGTCTATCTATCTAACTATCTATTTGTTTATCTTTCTATCTGAATATCTATTTGTCTATCATATTTCTCTCTTAATCTTTCTAACACTTTTTATATATTTGTCTATTTATATATCTATCTATTTATTTATCATTTATCTACTTGTCAATCTATCAATCAAATAATTTATAAATATATATATATATCTATCTGTCTATCTATCTATCTATCTATTTATTTGTCTTTCAATCAATCTATCTATTTATCTATCAATCTATCTATCAATTTGTATATTAATTTGTCTATCAAACTGTCTCTTATAATGTCTATTATTCTATCTATTTAACTATCTATCTATAAATCTAACTATTCTTCTATCCATCTTTATATTTATTTATCTATCTATCTATCTATTTGTCTATCTGTCAATCTGTCTATTTGTCTATCTATCAATCAATTGAAATATATTTCTTTCTATCTATCTATATATCTATCTATCTATCTACCTATCTATCTATCTATATATCTATCTATCTCTATTTCTATCTATCTATCTATCTATCCATCCATTCATCTATCTATCTATCTATCTATATGTCTATCTATCTTTAATCTATCTATCTATTTGTCTATATATCTAAATATCTAACTTTCTATCAAACTATCTATCTTTCCATCTTTCTATCTATCTATTTATCTTTGTATCTCTCTCTCTCTATTTATCTATGGATATGTTTATCTATCTATCTATCTATATGTCTATCTTTGTATCTATCTACATCATTATCTGTATGTATATCTATCTATCTCTCAATCTATGTTTCTATATATCTATCTATCAATTTGTCTATGTATCTATCTAAATATGTGCTTAACTCTCTCTAATAATCTATCATTTTTTCTATACATTTGTTTATCAATCTGTCTACCGTTATGTCTATCTATCAAACTAAATATCTTTTGATCTGTCTGTCTATATGTTTGTCTATATGTCAATATATCTCTCTATATTATTGTCTATTTATCTCTCTATCTATTTGTCTATTTATCTATCTATTTATTTGTCTATATATGTGTCTAACATTCAGCCAATCTATTCATTTTTCTATCAATCTATCTTTTAATCAAACTCTCTTTCAATCTTTATGTCTATTTATTTGTTTATCTATTTGTCTAAAAATCTATATATCTTTCTATCTATGTATTGGTTAATCTATCTATCAATCTTTATATCTATCAATCTTTTTATTTGTCAATCTGTCAATCTCTCTATCAATCTTTTTATAAATTTATCTGTCAATTTTCTATCAATCTGAAATCAATCTATTTTTCAAACTATCGATGAATCTATCATTTAATATATTTATTTGTCTATTTATCTATTTATTCGTCTATTTTTCTATCTATATATTAGTCTATTTCTCTATTAATCTTTCTAACTATATGTCTATATATTTTTCTATCTATCCATCTATATATCTATCTATCTATCCATCTATATATCTGCCTATGTATTTTTCTATATTTATATATATCTATTTATATGCATATATATATATATATATATATTTCTTTCATTCTATGTGTCTATCTACATGTGTATCTATCTGTCTATCAATCAATCTATCTATCTATCTATTTGTCTATATCTATCTATCTGTGTGTCTATCTATATATTTGTCTATATATCTATCTATCTATTTGTATATCTATTTATCTATTTATCTATCTATCTAATTGTCTATTTATGTGTCTATCTATCAATCTATCTAATTGTCTATATGTATATCTATCAATATGTTTATCTAACTATCTATGTCTATCTATCTATTTATATAACTATATATATATATATATATATATATATATATATATATATATATATATTCTAGCATTCTTGCTTTCAGTAAACCTATCTATCTATTTATTTGTCTCTCAATCAATCAATCTATGTATCTGACAATCTACTTGTCAATCTATCTATAAATCTTACAATCTATCTAGCTATCAATCTATCTATATATCTATTTCTCTAATTATCTATTTATCAATTTGTTTATCTATCTTGTGTCTATCTATTAGTATGTCTAACTATCTATCTGTCTATATATCTATGTGTTTATCTATCTATTATGTATCAGTCTATTTTCTATCTATCTATCTATTTTTATATCAATCTAATAATCTATCTATTTACCTATAAATCTTTATGTCTGTCTATCATTTTATATATCAATGTGTTTGTTTGTATATATATATATGTTAGTCTCTATGTATATATGACTATCTGTCTGTCTGTTGCCTAATTAACTTTATGTCCTGCCTAACTATCTATCTATCGATTTGATTGTATTCTATATATCTGTCCTTTGTATGGTCTATCGAATGATTTATCTATCAATATATCATACAATCTATCTATAAATCTATCTATCTATCTATCTGTCTGTCTGTCTGTCTATATATCTATATATATATATATATGTCTATCTATATATCTAGCTATCTATCTATTTTTTTATTTGTCTATATGTCTATCTATCTATATATTTGTGTGTGTGTGTATATATATATATATATATATATATATATATATATATATCTAGCAAACTATCTATCTAACTGTCTCTCTTTCTATCTATCTTTATTTTCTATCTATCTAATAATTTATCTATAAAATTTTTGTGTATATATCTATCAACTTTCTGGCTAACTATCAATTTATCTATAAGTTTATCTTTCAATCTATCTATCTGTATATCTATCTATATATTTATCTATTTTTCTATCTATCTATCTATCCATGTATATGTGTATCTATCTATCTTTATATCTATTTGTCTGTCTATCTGTCTATATATCTATATGTTTACCTTTATGTCTATCTATCTGTCTATCGATCTATCTATATAAATTTATATGTTTTTTATATCTTTATATCTATCTATCTACTTGTCAATATATATATGTCTATATATCTATCTATATATCTTTATATATGTCTGTCTATCTCTCTATTTGTCATTTATCTCACTATCTATCTGTATATCTAATAATCTATCAATCTATTTGTCTATCTGTCTGTCTGTCTATCTGTCTATTTATTTGTCTATCTATATGTTTATCAATCAATCAATCTATCTATCTATCATTCAATCTATCTATCAATTTATCTATCTATGTGTAATCAATTTGTCTATCAATCTATGTATCTATCTATCTTTCATTCTATCTGTCAATCTATCTATATATCTATCTGTTTATCTACCTATCTATCTATATATGCCTAAATATCTTTCTATCAATCTATTTTTATATTTATATATCAATCAATCAATCTATCTATCTATCTTTCTTTCTATGTATCTATGTATCTATCAATCTATTTATCAATCAATCAAACTATCTATTTAATATATCAATTTGTTTATCAAAATGTCTATATAACTATTTATATATTTGTTCGTCCATCTATTTATCTATCTATTATTTTATCTGTTTGTCTATATGTCTGGCTGTCTATCTGGCTATGTGTCTAGATGTTTTTCTATATGCCTGACTATTTGTATACCTAACTATCTATTTGGTTGACTATCTTCATGTCTGTCTATATCTTTATATATCTACTATCTATCTATGTATATGGTTATCTATCTCTCTATCTCTCTATCTATCTATCTATCTATATAGCTATCATTTTATCTCTCTATATATCTATCTTTTCTATATATATATATATATATATCTATTTATCTATCTGTCTATCTGTCTATCAATATATTTATCAATCTATCTATCAACTAATAATCAATCTATCTGTCTATATATCTATTTTTCTAAGTATCAATCAATCTATATATCTATCTATATTTATTTATGTCTATCTATCAATCAATCAATCATTCTATCTATCAATATGACTACCAATCTGTCTATCTATATGTCTATCAAATTATCTATCAATTTATTGTATTAATCAATCTACTAATCTATATATCAATCTGCCTATCAAATTTTCTATCAATTTATCAATCTAACAATCTATCAAAATGTCTCTCTATTTATCTATCGCTCAATCTGTTTATCTATCAATCTATATATCTATTTGTCTATCTATGGGTCTATCTATCTTATGTCTATCTAATTGTCTATCTTTTATCTATTTATTTATATATAGATATTTATAAATCTGTCTAGTTATCTGTCTATTAATCTTTCTATCTATATATCTTTCTATGTATTTATCTATCTATCTATCTATTAGTCTGTGTATTTATCTGTCTATCAATTTGTCTATGAATTTTCTTATATTTTTTCCTATCTATCTATCTTTATTTAAATCAATATATTTGTCTCTCTTTTTCACTATATTTCTATCTATCTATCTGTCTGTTTATCTAGTTATTTATCTATCTATCTATTTGTCTATTAATCTTTCTATCTATGTATTAATTGTCTATCTATCTTTCAATCTTACTATTTATCTAGTTGTCTATTTATCTGTCTGTCTATATCTCTATATATCAATCTATCTATCTATTAAACTGACTAACAATCTATCTTTCATTATATCAATCAATCTGTCGATCAATATGTTAGTCTATATATATATATATATATCTATCATTTTATCTTTCAATTAGTCATTATATCTGTCTATCTACTATCTATCTATCTTTCTATCTAACTATTTATCTATTCGACTATCTATCTATCTAATTTTATATCTATATGTCTATCTATCTATTTATATATCTATCAATCTACTTA
>JAREIK010001147.1:2881319-2904770 GCA_029783825.1 Sapria himalayana | reverse complement strand
AAAAGAATAAAAAGGAGAAGAATAATGAGAAGAATAAAGAATAAATAATAAGAATAATTCGAAAAAGATGAAGATGAAAAAGAAAAACAAAAAGATGAGGAAGAAGAAAATGAAGAATAAAAAGAAGAGGAAGATGAAAAAGAAGAAAAAAGAAGAAGAATAAGAAGAAGAAGAATAAGAAGAGTAAGAAAAATTGGATGAAGATGAGGAAAAATAAAATTAGAGTAAGAAGATGAGTAAGAAGAAAATAATAGGCAAAATAAGTGGAAGAATATGAAGAAGAAAAAGATGAGCAAGAAGAATAATAAAAGATAAGGAGGAAGAAGATAAAGAAGAGCAAGAACAATAAGAAGTTGGAAGAAGTTGAAATAAAAAGTAGAGGTAGAAGAAGAAGAAGCATAAAATAAAGAAGAAGAAGAAGATGATGATGATGAATAAGAAGAAGAGCACGAAGAAGAAGAAGAAGAAGAAGAGGACAAAGAAGAATAAGGAGAAGAAAAAAAAGAAGAAGACAAAGAAGAATCATAAGAAGAGGACAAATAAGAATAAGAAGAAGAGTACAAAGAAGAATAAGAAGAAGAATAAGAAGAAGAAAAATAATAATAATAATAGTAATAATAATAATAATAATTAGAAAAATAAGAAGAAGAAAAAGTAGAAGAATAATAAGAAGAATAAGAAAAAAAAGAAGAAGATGATGAAGAAGAAGTAGTAGTAGTAGTAGTTGTTGTACTAGTAAAAGAAGAAGAAGACTAAAAAGTGGACACAAAATAAGTAGTTGTAGAACAAGAACCAAAAGAAGAATAGGGGGTGGAATAAAAATAAGAAAAAAATTATAAGAAGAAGAAGAACAAGAAGAAAAAGAGGAGGAAGAAGAAGAGAAAAAAGAGAAGAATAAGAAAAAAAAATAATAATAATAAGAAAACGAAGAATAATAATAATTAAAATAATAATAATAATAAGTAGAACTAGTATTATAAGAAGTTGAAAAATGAAGAAGTTGAATAAGAAGAATAAGTAGAAGAAGAATAATTAGTATAAGAAGAAGAATTAGTAGTAGAAGAATAATTAGTATAAGAAGAAGAATTAGTAGTAGAAGAAGAAGAAAAAGAAGAAAAAGAATAAGAATAAGAATAAAAAGAAAAAGATAAAATAAATAAATAAATATAAGAAGATAAATAAGAAGAATATGATTAAATATGAAAAAGATAATAAGAAGAAGATAAATAAGAAGATGATGAAAAATAAGAATAAGAATAAGAAGATGAATTCGAAAAGAAAAGGATTAAGAAGATGGAGTATGATAAGATGAAGAATAAGATGAAGAAGAATAGGAAGAACAAGATGAAGAAGAATAAGTGGAAGAAGTAGAGGAAGAAGAAGAGTAATAAAAAGCATATGAAGAATAGTGGGAAGAAGAATTAGATGAATAAGAAGATGGTTATGATGGATAAGAAGAAGAAGTAGAAGAAAAGAAATAAGAGGAAGTAAAAGTTGAAGAATAAAAAGAAAAAGAAGGGGAAGGAGAAGAATAAAAATGAAGAGGAAGAAGAAGAGGAACAATTAGAAGAAGAAGAAGTAGTAGTAGTAGAAGAAGAGGAAGAAGAAGAAGATGATGATGATGATGAAAAAAAAAGAATAAGGAGGGTAAGAATAAGGAAATATAGAAGAAGAAGAAGAAGAAGAAGAAGAGAAAGAAGAAGGTGAACAGAATAATAAGAAGAGGAAGAAGAAGAAGAAGAGGAAGAATAATGAGAAGAAGAATAAGTAGAAGAATAAGAGGAGGAGGAGGAGGATGAAGAATAAGAAGAAGAAGAAGAAGAAGAAAAATAAAAAGTGAAAGAATAAGAAGAAAAAGTAGGAGGAGAATAATTGATGAAAAAAAAATAAGATGAAAAAGGAGTAGGAGAAGAAGAAGGTGCGGAAGAAGATGAGGAATAAGAAGAAGAGGAGGAGGAGGAATAAAAAGAAGAAGAGAAAGAAAAATGATGAATAAGAAGAAGAAGAGGAAGAAGATGAGGAATAAAAAAAACAAGAGTAAGAAGAAATAGAAAAAAAAGGAAGGAAAAAGAAGAAGAAAAAAAAGAAGAGAAAGAAGAAGATAAAGAATATGAGAAAGAAGAAGAAATAAAAGAATCCATCACACATAAAATTCAAACAAAAAATTCAAACATAAAATTCAAACATAAAATTCAAACATATTATTCAAACATAAAATTCAAACTTATAATTCAAACATAAAATTCAAACATAAAATTCAAATATAAAATTTAATCTCCAAATAACACAATTTTTATATCCTTCTCATTTCAGTTCTACATAGTTTTCATATTCATGAATATCCAAACCACAATAAAATTTAAACATAAAATTCATTCCTAAAGCATTAATCACACGATTAAATTCAACACTCATAGACCTCATTTTAGCATGATATTAAAATAAAATTTATACAATATAATTAGAGAAACATCTCTTAATAATTTGAGTTCCTAATTATGGATTTCAAGCATTTCTAGGAACTAAATCCTAAATCTACAATACTTAAGTTTTTTTTACCTTGGATCTTGGATTTTCTCTTAAGGTGAGTCAAAAATCATTTCCACTCTCTCCTCTGTTTTATGCTTGTGCCTTGTATTACCCTTTGCTCATTAATCTTCCCTAGTGTTGAGTAAAATTTGGCTCTCAAGATTCTAACTTGCATCTCTTTTCTTCTACACTAGAACTCTTTTGGTGTATCCTTTTAAAATTATCATTCTTCTCCTTTATTCTAGAATGGTTGGGTGTGAACTTTAATTTTAAAGTTATGAATTTTCAAAAAATAATATTGGTTTTGGTTTCTTTGTAACTTTAGAATGGAGTGGTGTTTCGAATGTCCATGTCTATACATTTTGTCTCTACAACACAAAGTCATGGTACTATGAATGAGCAAAGTCTTTGGTCACTCTCTTATATTAGATGATAGTACTGAAAATGATTGTGGTTATTCATTTTGTCTCTAGAACACAAAATCATGATGCATGAAATGAGTCAATGCATTAGACTCTCTCTTGCATCATATGGTCATAGAAATGGGATTGACCAAAGCTACCCTTTTTTTCTTTGTAACCTAATGTCATGACATTGGAAATAGGCCATGGTTTTGGTCTCTCATTTGTATTAAATGGGCGGGACACTGAGAATGGCCATAAATTTTGTCATTTCTCCAAAGAAAAAGATACAACCTTGGAAATGGTCATAGCTTGAGTATTTCTCTCTAGAACTTTCTATATCCAAAAGTTATGGTAGTGGGAATAACACCATATCTTTTCATTTGGACTTGTGGGCCCTATAAAAAAATTCATGGTGTTGGAGGTTTGTTATAGCTTTGAGCTTCAAATGGGTTCTTGGTTACAACAATGTGAACTTAATATCATAACTATAAACGTTATTATAGACTAGGGGCAGTTATAACTCCAAAAAATTGTACAGTCAAATAGAATGTGTTGTAGAGTGAAATGACTATGTTAATGAGGTTGTAGTATCATGGTGTACAAAGATCATCATAACTATTTATGCAGTGTTTCAACCAAGATTAGATGAAAAAACTACCTTATAGCTTAATGAGGTGTAACAAAGTCACAACACAAAGAATATTATGACTTTACATGATATTTTACTTTACTTCTTCACAACAATACAACAAGTCTCTATTTTACATAAAAAATCTGTCAGTTTCACTATTATTCAATGTATTATGTCAAACCCAAAATTTATTAAAAGTGTTCATTTTAAAACTATTTTCTATATAAACAATCATGAATATTTACCAAAAATAACTTGGCTTTATGTAGTATTTGGCATTTGATCACTCATCCTTCTTTCCCTTTATTTTTTTTCTTATTTATCTTCTTTTTTTTTCTCCGTCCTTATCTTCTTCTTATTCTTCTTCTTCTTTATCTTCTTCTTCTTCTTCTTTTCCTTTTCCTTCTCCACCTACTAATGTTTTTTCTATTTCTTTTTTTTTTCTATTTCTTTTTCTTTTTCACCTTCTCTTTTTTTGTTTTTTTTTATTTTTCTTCCACATTTTCTTCTTATTATTCTTCTTTTTCTCATCCTCCTTTTTTTCTTTGTCCGCCAT
Organism: Sapria himalayana; assembly: GCA_029783825.1. NCBI lineage: Eukaryota > Viridiplantae > Streptophyta > Magnoliopsida > Malpighiales > Rafflesiaceae > Sapria > Sapria himalayana. The sequence goes on along the minus strand of JAREIK010001147.1, from coordinate 2,900,650 downwards.
CTAATGTTTCTTTAGTTTCTTTTTCTTTTTTCTTCTTTTTCACCTTCTTTTTCACCTTCTTCTTTTTTTGTTCTCTCTTTCTCTTTCTCTTTTATATCTTCTTATTCTTTATCATCATCTTATTTTTCTTCTTATTCTACTATTACTACTACTTCTTCCTCTTTTTCTTCTTTTTCTTCTTCCTGTCCTTCTTCATCTTTTTCTTCTTCTTCTTCTTCTTCTTGTCATTCTTCATCTTTTTCTTCTCTTTCTTATTCTTCTTCTTATTATTCTTGTGATAATTTATTTATTTTTATCCTTCTCATGTTTCTTATTTTTTTTCTTCCTCTATTTCTTCTACTTTTTCTTCATTTTCATATTCTTTTTTTTTCTTTAAGTCTCTCTCCTTCCCGTCCTCCTCCTTCTCATCCTCCTCCTCTTTCTTCTTTTCCCTTTATCTTCTTCTTTTCCCCTTATCTTCTTCTTTTTCATATACTCTTCCTGCTCCTCCTTTTCCCTCTCCTCTTTCTTTTTTTTTCTTTTTTTTCTTCTTATTCTTATTCTTTTTCTAGTGCTACTTCATTATCATCTTCTTTTTCATCATCTTTCTTCTTCTTCTTCTTCTCTTTCTTCATAATCTTGTCATTTTTCTTCCTCTTCTCTTTCTTATTCTTCTTTTTTTCTACTCTTCCTCTTACTTCTACTTTTATTTTTTCTTCTTCTCTTCCGCCTACTTCTTATTTTTATTTCTTGTTATTTTTCTACTATTTTTTTTATTCCTCCATTTCTTCTTTTTCTTCTTATACCCTTTCTTTTCTCCTTGCTCCTATTATTATTATTATTATTATTCTTCTTCTTATTTTTCTTATTTTTATACTTTCTTATCTACTTCTTCTTTATCTACTTTTTATTTTTCTACTTCTTTTTCTTTTTATCATTCTTCTCCTCACCCCTCCTCCTCCATATTGTTTTTTTTTGTTTTACATCTTGTTCTTCCTATGTTGCTCCAATTCCTTCTCTTTTAGATTTTAGATTTTTTCTTTCTAATGCTTCCCTTTCTTCCTTTTATTCATTTCATTCTTATTCTTTTTCTAATATTCATTATCATTCTTCTTTTTCTTTTTTCTTTTTCTTCTTCTTCATTCTCTCCTCCTCCTCCTCTTCCTTCTTATTTTTCTTCTTATAATTTTTCTTGTTCCATTTCTTCTTATATTTCTTCACTAGCATCTTCTTCTTCTTCATCTTCTCCTCCTTTTTAGTTTTTATATTCTCATTCTTTTGCTTTTTTTTCTTTTTTTTATTCTTCTTTATTTTCAGCTTGTTTTCTCCTCCTTTTTTTATCCTACTTCAACTTTGTCTTTTTCTTCTTCTTCCAAATATTTCTCTTCTTTTTTTGTTCTTGTTCACCTCCTCCTCCAACTTGTTCTTTTTCTCATCCATCACATTTTATACTTCTTCTTTTTCTCCTCATTCTTCTTCTTATTCTCATTGTAGTTATATTCCTACTTATTTTTCTTCTCCTCACCTCCTATTTCTTCTTCTATTTCTTTTCTTCTTTTCCTCTTGATTTTTTTTTTATTTTTCTTCTCTTTTTTCACCTTCTTCTTTTCCTTCTCCTTCTAATTTTTCTACTACACCTCTCTTTACTTTTCTTTTTCTTCTTCTTTTTATTCTTTTTATTCTTTTTCTTCTTTTTCTGCTTTTTCTTCTTTTTCTTCTTTTTCTTCTTTTTCTTCTTTTCCTTCATTTTCTTCATTTTCTTCATTTTCTTCATTTTCTTCTTTTTCTTCTTTTTCTTCATTTTCTTTATTTTCTTCATTTTCTTCTTTTCCTCTTCTTTCTCTTTCATCATCATCATCATCATCTTCTTCTTCTTATTCTTTCTCTTATTATTTGTTTTTTTTATTCTTCATATAATAATAATAATAATAATAATTAATATTATTCTTCATAATTTTCTTCTTCTTCTACTCTTCCTCCTCCTCCTAATCCTTATTATTTCATCATCTCATTTTTTTCTTTTTCTTTATATTCTTCTTCTTCCTCTTCTTCTTCTTCTTCTTCTTCTTCTCAATCTCAGGTTTTTTCTTTATCATCTTTATGTTCTTTTCTTTATTCGTCTCATTCTTCTCCATCTTCTTTTTCAACTACTTATTTTTCTTATTCTAATTTATCATTTTCATCATCCTCTTCTACTACATCATTTTCTTCTTATTATTCTCCATGTCATGTATCCAATTTTTCTTTCGATTTTTCTTATTCTTTTCTTCTTCTTCTCCATCTACTACTTATTCTTCTTCTCCTTTTTTTTTCTTCTCCTTCTCCTCCTTCTATTTTTGCTTCTTCTTCCTCTTATTCTTCTTCGTTCCCTTTTTCTCATTCTTCTCCTTCTCCTCATCATTCTTTTTTTAGCTTCTTCTTATGATTTTTTTTCTTCTCATTCTCCTTCATATTATTTTTCTTCTTCTATTTCTTCACCTTATTTTCTTATTCCTCCTCCTTATTTTTTTGCTTCTTCTTCTACTTCACCTACTTTTTTTATTACTACTATTACTACTATAACTTCTTTTTATTCATCTTTTTGTTCTCATTCTAGTTCTTCTTCTTCTTCTTCCACCTTTTATTCTTATTCTTCTTATTCTTCTTCTTCTTATTCTCCTTGTTTTTCTTTTCCTTCTCCTTCTTTTGTTTCTTCTTTTCATCCTCCTTTTCCATCTCAACTTGTTTTTTCTTCTTTTTATTCTTCTTTTCCTCCTTCTATTCTTCTTCTTTTCCTCCTTCTATTCTTCTTCTTATTCTTCTTATTCTTATTCTTATTCTTCTTATTTTCCTCCTCCTCATCCTCCTCCTTCTATTCTTCTTTTTCCTTTTCTTTATCTTCTTCTTCTTCTTATACTTCTTCTTCTTCTTCTTTTATTTCTTATTCTTCTTATTCTTCTTATTCTACTTCTTTTCTTGTTCTTCTTCTTATTCTCATCTTTCTTCTTTCACTTTCTTTTTTCTTCTTCTTTTTATTTTTCTTCTTTTCTTTCTTAAATTTCTTCTTTTTCTCATTCCCTCTTCTTCTTTTCCTCATACTCCTTATTCATCTTCTTTTCTTTCTTTTTTTATTCTTCCTTTTCTCCTCCTCCTCCTCCTCCTCCTTCATACTTTTATGATTATTCTTCTTCTTCTTTTCCTCCACTTTTTTCATCTTTCTATTCCTCTTCTTCTTCTTCATGTGCTCATCCTTCTCCTCACACTCTTTCCTTTTCTTCTCTTCCTCATACTTTTTCTTCGTCTTCTTTTTCTTATTATTATTATTATTATTATTATTATTATTATTCTTCTTCTTCTTCTTTGCCTAGTATTTTTCTTATTCCTCATCTTATTTTTTTTTCTTCTTTTACTCTCTTCTTTATTTTTTCATTTTTCTTCTTCTTCTTTTTATACTTCTTTATCAACTTCTTCTTTATCTTCTTTTTTATTTTTCCGCTCCTATTTCTTTGTATCCTTCTTCTCCATCTCCTCCACCTCAATATTGTTTTTCTTTGTTTTTCCTCTTCTTCTTCTTCTAATGTTCCTCGACTTTCTTTTCTTTTTACTTCTTCTTGTTCTTCGTTTTCTTATTCTTCTAATGCTTCTCCTTCTTTTTCTTTACATTCTTCTTCTTCTACTAATCATTCTCATTCTTCTTCTTATTGGTCTTTTCCTCCTCCTCTTCCTCCTTGTTTTTTTCCACATATTTTTCTTTTTCCTCTTATTATTCTATTTCATCATTATCATTATCATCATCATCATCATCATTTTCATCTCCTCCTCCTCCTCCTTTTATTTATTTTTTATATTTTTCTTCTTATTCTTCTTTTTTTTCTTCTTCTACTTTAGCTTTATTTTCTTTTTCTTCTTTTTCACATACTTCTTTCGCTTTATCTTCTTCTTTTTTTTTCTTCTTTTCATATTCTTCATTAGCTTTGCCTTCTTCTTTTTTTTTCTTTTTATTCTTTTATTTCTTCTCCTACATCTACTTCTTTTTCATTTTTTTTTCATATTCTTCTTATTATTCTTCTTCTTCTCCATTTTTCTTTGTCTCCTCCTCCTTCATCATCTTCTTTTTCTCTTTCTTCTTTTTCTACTTCTTCTTCTTCTTCTTCTTCTTTTTCTATTTCTTCTTCTGCTTCTTCTTCTTTTTCTACTTCTTCTTTTTCTACTACTACTACTTCTTCTTCTTCTTCTTCTGATTCTCACGGTACTTATTTTTCTACTTATTCTTCTTTTTCTTCTCTTACTTCTTTTTCTTCTTCTACTTTTTCTACTCCTCATCTTCATCTTTTTTATATTTATTTTGCTTCTTTTTCTTCTTATTCTTCTTTTTATTCTTCTATTTCTACCACATCTTCTTCCTTTTCTTTTTCTTTTTTTTCTTCTTCTTTCCCTCTTCCTCCTCCTTCATCATCATCTTCTTCATTTTTATCACCTTCTTTTTTTTCTTTTTTGTTTTTTTTTCTTCATATTCTTCTTCTTATTCATGTTCTTCTTCTTCATATTCTTCATGTTCTTATCATTATTATTATTATTCTTCTCAATTTTCTTCTTCCTCTCTCCTACTTATTATTGTTCACCTCATTCTTTTTTTTCTTCTCCACCCCAGGTTTCTTCTTTGCCATCATATTTACCTTTTTTTTTATTTTTCTTCTCCTTCTTTTTTTATACTTCTTATTCTTTTTTTTTCTTCTTCTCCTTCTCTTTCTTCTTATTCTTCTTATTCTTTTTTTTTCTTCTTCTACTATATATTTTTTACTTACTGTTCTTCTTCTCAAAGTCATGTTTTTTTTTTCTTCTTCAACTACTACTACTACAACTACTACTACCATATCATTTTTTTATTCTTCTATTTCTCCATTCTTTGTATCTTATTATTATTATTATTATTATTATTCTTCTTCTTCTTTTTCTCTTCATTTTACATTTTCTTATTATTCTTTTTCAACTTTTGTTTATTCTTCTTCTTTGTTTCATTTTTTTTCTTCTTCTTCCCCCTCTCCTTCTCCTCATCCTCATTCTTTTTTTATCTTATTTTCCTTTTTCTTCTCCTATTCTTCCTTATTCTTTTACTTTATCTTTTTTTATGCTTTTCCTTCTCATTCTCATTCTCATTCTCCTTCTCTTTCATATTATTTTTCTTCTTTTACTTTTTCTTCTTCTTCTTTTCCTTCTTATTTTTTTTTCTACTACTTGTTATTTTCCTTTTCCTTAGTCTTCTACTTTTACTTCTTTTTCTTCATCTTGTTCTTCTCCTTCTACTTCTTATTTTTCTTCCACATTTTCTTCTTATTCTTCTTATTCTTCTTGTTCTTCTTATTCTTCTTGTTCTTGTTCTTGTTCTTCTTCTTCTTTTTCATTTCTTCTTATCCTCCTCCTCCTCCTCCGCCACCTCCTCCTCCATCTCCTTTTTTTTTCTTCTTCTCATCATCCACCACCTCAACTTTTTTTTATTCTTCTTCTATTCTCTTTGTTTTGCTTATAATTCTTCTTTTTCTTCTTATACTACTTCTTCTTCTCCTTATTCTTATTCTTATTCTTATTCTCCTGCTCCTTCTTCTCTTTTTCCCACTTCTTCTTTTGCCTTCTTCTTGTTGTTTTGCTTCTTTTCTTCTTTTACTTCGTTTTCCCCTTCTTGTTCTTTTTTTCCTCATTCTTTTTCTCCTTCACTAGTCCTTTTCCCCCTTCTTATTTTTATGCATCTTCTTCTTCTTTCCCTCAAAATATTTTTACTTTCTCTTATTATTATTATTATTATTATTATTCTCCTCCTCCTCCTCTTTCTCCTCAACCTATTTCTTTTTCTTTTTTTTTATTTTTCTAGTACTATAACATCTTTTTCTTCTTCTACTTATTCTTCTTGTTATTCTTCTTATTATCCTTATTCTTTTTATATATTTTTTTCTTCTCTTTCTTCATCATCTTCTTATTCTTATTCTTCTATTACTACAACTTCTTCTTCTCCTTCTTCTTTTTGTTCATCATCTTCTTCTTTCCATTCTTCTTATTCTTATTATTCTTCTTCTTGTTCATATTTTTCTCCCCTCATTTTTCTTCTATTTTTCTTTCTTCTTCTTATCTTCATTATACTTCTTATTTTTCATATTGTTCTTCTTTTTTTCCTACTATTTTCTTATTCCTCTTCTTTTTTCTTTTACTCATAATTTTCCTTTTCCTCTTTTTTTATTTCTTCTTATTTTTATGCTTTTTTATCTACTTATTCTTTATCTTCTTTTTATTTATCTACTTTTTTTTCTTTTTATCATTCTCCTCCTCCTCCTCCTACTTTGTATTATTATTTTTTCTTCTTTTCTTACTCTTTTTATGTTCCTCCATTTCCTTCCTTTTTGACTTCTTCTCATTCTTCTTCTAAGACTTCTCATTCTTCCTATTTTTCTTATCATTCTTCTTCTTTTTTTTTCTTCCTTTACTACTCATTCTTATTCTTATTCTTTTTCTTCTTCTTCTTTTCCTCCTCCTCCTCATCCTTCTTTTCCATCTTCTCATTCTTCCCCTTTTCTCCCCACCCATCTTTTTTTTCTTCATCTTCTTCTACTCATTCATCTCCTCCTCCTCTTCATTCTCATATTTTTTTGTCTTCATCTTCTTTTTATTCTTCTCCTCATTATCCTTCTTCATTTTCTATTTTTTTCTTCTTCTATATCTTATTCTTTTACATATTCTTTTTCTATATCTTATTCTTTTACATCATCATCATCATCATCATCATCATCTTCTTCTTCTTCTTTGTTTTCTTATTCTTTTTCTCTGACCTATTCTTCTTTTTCTTCTTCTTCTTGTCCTTTTTTTTTCTCATTCTTCTCTTGACTCTTCATATTTTTCTCATCATTATTATTATTATTCTTTTAACCTTTTGATATTTCTTCTTTTTATTCTTGTTCTCACTTGTCTTCTTCTCCTTCTCATCTTTCTTAATTTTCTTCTTCTTCTTCTTCTTCTTATTCTTCTTTTTAATTTTTCTTCTTCTTCTTCTTCATTTTTTATTTATTCTTCTCATTCTTTTATTTCTTATTCTTATTCTTATTTTCTCCTCCTCCTCCTCCTCCTCCTCCTTCTTATTCATCATCTTCTTCTTCTTTTTATACTCCTCTTCTTTTTATTCTCTTCTTCTTTTTCTTCTCTTCCTCATTCTTTTTCTCCTTCTGCTTCTTCTTCTTCTTTTTATTCATCTTAACCTTATTGTTATATTCTTCTTGATCTTATTCTTCTCCTTCTTTTTCTTTTCATTTTATTTCTTTTTCACCTTCTTCTTTTTTTTTTTTGTTTCTTTTTTTCTTTCTTCATCTTTTTCTTATTGTTCTTCTTGTTCTTTTTCTTTTTCTCCATCTTCTTTTCCTTATTCTTATTTTACTTCTTGTTTTTTATAATGACTTCTTCTTTTTACTCTTCTTCCTTTTTTTTCATCTTTTTACATTCTTCTTCTTCATCCTTTTTTTGTATTTTTCTCTTCTTACTTTCTCATCCTTATTTTATTCTACTTTTCCATTATCTTTTTCTTCTTCATCTTCTCCTACTCCTACTTATTTATATATTTCTTTTTTTTTTCTTTTTATTCTTCTTTTACTCCACCTTTTATTTCTTCTACTTCTTTTTATACTTCTTTTTCTACTACTTCTTCTTCACCATCTTTTTCTACTTGTCATTCTTCTTTTTCTTCTTGTTCTTGTTTTTTTTCTTTTTTTTTCTTCTCAACCTTCATCTCCTTTTTTTTCTTCTTTATTTTCTCCTTATTCCGCTTCCATATACTATATATTTTTGCATCATTTAGTGAATTTATCTTGTTTTGGTTGAACTAATCTATTATTTATTAGAAAGATTTTCGTAAGATTTTATTTTGAAAGAATTTAATAATTATTATTTAAATCATAGTGATTTTGAGTGAAATTAGTAAACTTGCTGGATTAAATACTTGGAGGGGAGAGAAGTATTAGAGAAATATGTTAATTTTCTTGTCATGACTTTGGTGGGCCTTCCATACTACATCTTGATTTGTTATGATTTCTTTTCTTGGTTGGAACTCAACAAAAAAATGTCATGTCATTCATTATACACTATGACTCTACCACCAAGTTGACACAAATATATTGCTATGTAATACCATCATCATGGCCTGATATTTTTTTATAGTCACAACTACATTATCTCAAAAACACTTAATAGAAAAACATAAATTTATAATAATGATGGCCATGTACTCAACTAGTCCAAATTGTCATGGCAATTTCTAGAGTCTTGGCTTATTCGATGCACAGCAAAAATACTAAGTATTTTGAGTTGTGATATTATTTTTGTAATGACTTTTCATTCTAGAGAGTAGTTATTATGGTCATGGATTTTCCAATATCATGATTCTAATCTACAAAGAGAAAATATTAAAACCATAGAATTATAGTACCATGACTTTGTATTATAGAGAGTAATTATCTTATTCATGACAATCCCAATGTCATGACACTTATTCAGAAAGGCCAAACCAAAGTCATTTCCTATTCTATTGCCACAACTTTGTATTATAGATATAAATTTTCCCAATCACAGCAAACCCAATATAATGACACTTTTTTCAGGGAGCCAATACCAAAGTCATAGGAAATTCTAGTGGTATAACTTTATGTTAAAGAGAGTAAAATAATTAATCATAGATATTTTTAATGCCTCAATATTAATGCTCTAGACCATATCCAAAAATATGATAAAGTCTCAAACCTCAAATCTATACTATGACTTCTAACTTTAAATATGGCACAATTCCTCAATGTATAAAATAACATATATTATAATTGAAGATAAAGAGAGAGAAAATAGGAAAAAATATGAACCATGTATGATACGAACCCTAAAAAACATAATTTCAACCCCTATTTAAAAAAAATCCAAGGTGAACCCAAGCAATCTTTGACTGGAATTAGGATTTTATACTTAGATTTTTACTTGGACATTCATTGAGAACACTCGATAATCCTCGAATTCATGAGATGTCCCTTAGCACACCTTGCATGATTTCTTCTCCATTGTCCAACTATATTAAGATCTAGGATTGTTGAATGCACTTGTGTTGTGGTGAATTAATGAATTTTGAGTTTATATTTGTGTTTATATTTATTTGTATGTTGATGGAAATAAATACAAATTAGAACCAAAACTTAGGGTTTTAAAAATTTATAGGTTTATGCATGTTGGTCATGATGAACAGTGATAGGTAAGTTATAGGACATACTCATGTGATATGGTAAGAAGGAATTGATATCTCTTATAATCTTAATGCATGGAAAAAAATTAAAGTGTGAAGTCCCAAATTTGTGGTAAGTTTAATTTTATAAGTATGACATTTATGAAGCTATAAGTACAGATATATTTAAAACAAATATATTATATACTTTCTAGAATAACTAACTTTCTAGTAATGAGGGGGTTAAACCAAATATCTAACATAGGATTTTTAGCATTTTATATGAGTCATGTGTTAGTTGTGATAGATGGTAATATGTATGTCATGGGACACCTATAAGTGCGGGAGAGTAGTTTAGTGGTGATAGCCTTGTAAGTCATTCCCTCTTGAATGACTTTCATATGAGAAATTTATGGGATGACAATGTTAATTATCTTGAGTATTATGCTTATGAAGTTGAAAGTACAAACATATATAATACCATATTATTTTGCATCTTTAAGACAATTAGATGTTGGAAAATAAAAATACATATTTCAAGTTATCATCAAAGGTTATTGATATATTGCATAAAAGATATAGATATGTGAATGACCATTGCACAAGATGATATGTTACTTTAGTATTGAAATATTAAAGTGACAACCATGATGGGATCATCCTAAATAGCAACAATCAAAGGATAATGGTCATCATATATGCTAAGTGGGTACACATGTAATTTCACTCCAATCTATCCTTTATCCAATAATAAAACATGACATTTATGAAACACAAGAGGAACATCATCATACATAAGGATATGAGCCAACCCTAGAGTTTGAGTATCTTTTCTAAGATTATGTATATCTATTCAACTTGAGTAATAGTTAGTTCACTATTGGTTGATCAAATTATCTATGCAATTCTTTTGGGATCAATATCTTGACTTATGACTATTTTAATATTTGAAAGGCTCATATACTTGCATAGCTATGTTGGATGAAAGATTCTCACCCAATGAAAATTGGGAATCATATCAATAATAGTGGTTTTGAACTTCATAAATTCAAGTCAAGTTTTTAATATTGTTGTTGGGGATTGGTTTATTATAGTTTGATTAGTCAACTTGATTTGACATAATTATCTTGGTGAAATGATAATTCTATTTATAATTATGTGGATGTGATTACTATATAGTATTTATATTGCATTTATCTTTTGTTTTGCACTTTTCTTTTAGTCTATTTTGTAGGCACCACCACTTACATGAATAGATCTTTTGTGTACGGAGGGTCTAATTTAGTCTCAAAAGATATTCTCATGTAAGTGATGGTAGATAAAAAATAGATAAACATAAAAGTATAGAATAAAATATAAATGCATTATAAACACTAAATAATAATTGCATCCACACATTTAAAAATAGAAAAATTTATTAATAAAGATAGTTATGTCAACTCAAATTCACTAATCAAACAACAACAACAAAAATCTCTAGAAATGGCATAAAAAATTATTGTGAATTTGTGAGTGTGGAAACTATAATTATTTAAGAGGCTCACAAAACTATGTTGGATGAGAGATCCTCACTCAACTTGGTTTTCGGATCTTTGATTGACACTTGAAAAAGTTTCAACACTTAAAAAATTCATGAAGATAGCTAGTTGGAATATTAAGGGTTTTAAAAGCCCTATTAAGTAGAAGGTGATTCTTAGGCTACATGAAGATAGATAGTCTTACATGTTTTAGTTATCCTAGAAGCTGAAACATTTGAAAGAGCCTCTTAAAAAACTAAATGAAAAGTATTTTAGGCATATTAGTGCATAAGTCTCGCTTACAAGAAATGTCCTTCATACTCTTTAAAGCAAGATTCTAGAATGTCCCTTTTCAAGCTTAAAAGATGAAGAATTGACTCTAAAAGTTAAGTTTAGAATGTTGGAAGAAGCTAATAGGTGCAAGAAGTTCTTCTATGTCCTGACCAACTCTAGGATGCAAAAAAGTAAAATTGTGATTGTATTGAAGGAGGACGAGAAGTTCACCACATCTCAAGAAGATATAGTAGAAGTTTTTATTTCATACTATAAAGATATGTTGGGTTCTTCCAAAGAAAGGAAGGGTATAAGTGAAGGAATCATAACAAAGGATAAAATATTTCACCAAAGAGATTATGAATTACTCTCATTACACTTCTTTCCAGATGAAATCAAGAAAGCTTATTTAGTATGGGGGATTCTAAATCATTTGGCCCTGATGGATACACGACTGAATTCTACAAGGCCTCATGGAACCACATTGAAAGTGGTGTTTCATGTGCCATACATAACTTCTTTCAATCTAAAAAAATACTAAAGAAAATTAATCATGCATACATAGAAGTTAACACTGATTCCAAAGACAACACATGCCTCATCAGTTAATTTTTATAGACCAATCTCATGTTGCAATGTCATCTATAAGCTTATAGCTTTAAGATTAAAAGTAGTGCCCGAAGGAATAATAGATCCAACCCAAAGACTAATCTCAGATAATTTCCTTCTTAATCAATTGTTAATTATAAGATATGCAAGGAGAATATCTCTATGATACTTTCTAAAGACAGATCTCCAGAAATCTTTTGACATGGTTAATTGGGAGTTTCTAAAGGAAGTCTTAACAAGCCAAAATTTTCCTAAAAGATTCATAGAGATTATCTATGAGTGTGTAACCACAACTTCATTCTCGATGGCCATAAATGGGTAGCTGCATGATTTCTTCAAAGGCAAAAGAGGGCTAAGGCAAAAGTACCCTTTTTTTCCCTTACCTTTTTACTTTATGCATGAAGTATCTGTCTAGGAAGCTGACTGAAGCAGTTAACTTAGAGGAATTCTCATTCCATCTAGGCTGCACTTCTCTTAAGATCTCTCACCTAATGTATGTGGATGATCTAATAATTTTTTCTAGAGGGGATTCAACTTCTATTGATATCATTCTGCATACATTAAAAAATTGTATATCCATTTTTGGATTAAATATAAATTGTTCTAAATTGAATATCTTTTTGGAGGAGTGGATAAAAATATAAAGGAGCAACTGCTGGAAAAATGTGATTTTATAGAGGGTACTCTCCCTTTTATTTTTATTGGCTAAAACTCGTTGGAGTTCCTTTATCTTCTAGCCATCTTATTACTTTGCAATTTTCCATATTATTGGCTAATAAAACTTCAACCATTTATCAATGGGCTAGAAAAACTTTTTCTATTATTAGAAGACTAGAGTTGTTACAGACAATGATACAAGGAATATAGAAATATTGGTTCGTAGTATTCCTTCTTCCCACATTTATAATTAATCCATTAGAAAGCACATGTCGAAGATTCCTATGGGGATGGCCAAAAATCGAGAGATACATACCCAAGGTCTCTTGGGAAAAAACATACATGCCAACCTATTGTGGTGGGTTGGGTATCCTTAATCTTTTTATTTAGAACAAAACCTTTTTTATCATAACTCTCTATAAAATCAATAGAAGGATCCACTTTGGATAAAATGTGTTCTTCACATATACCTTAATTTCAAAAATATTTGGGACTACTAGATATCTAAGGCAGATTCGCCATTTTGGAAATCCCTAATTTCAGTTAAGGATACCTTGATTAATAAAATAGGTACCAAAAAGCAAGCCAAAGAAATACTGAATAATTGAGGAAAAAATGAAAGAATTATTTCCGATTCTTATAACTACCTAATTAGAAACACCATAAAAAAGGCTTAAACAAATATCATTTGGATGAAAATCTTGTACCTAAACATGCCATGACTTTGTGGATTGATAAAAATGGAAAGCTGACAACCAAAGATCGATTATTCTCAATACCCACAAATGTGAACTGTGAATTCTGCACATGTACAAAATTTGTAGAGCATATTTATTTTAAATATTGTTATTCCAAGAATATGCGGTAGGAGCTAAAGATCGAAATAAAAATTTTAGAAGATGTGGACTCCATCCCATTGGCATTAAAAAAATAAAGAAAAATTATGCTACAAAAACACCCAAGAACAACATTAGGAAGGCAACATTTGCAATAGTGGTATACCAAATTTGGAGAGAAAGAAATATAAGATATCTAGAAGAGAAAGCTTAAGATAGAGAAATGCTAGGTAGAAAAATAAATAATGAGATTTATATTATTTTCAGCAAAGAATGTAATAGTTTTAAGCTCCATTAGGTTGTACAAAAATTTATGATAATGAATTTTATTACTTATAAAAAAAACACTTAAAAAATTCATGATCATCATCATTAGACCTATGAGAAACAAAACTATAGGGGTGGAGCCAACAATTTTTTTATATGGTTTTAGAAAGAAGGAAAGGAACATTGTACAACTTCTACTCGGCATCATTGATCGAAATAGAGTGCATAAGACAAAATGAGTGAAAATCATATAAAAGATATGATGAAATTTGAGATCGACAATGAGAAAACTTGATCTACTTTTTAATTGTTTTCTTCTTCTCTTCTATTTTTTTCTCTTCTTCTTCTTTAACTTTTTGTTCTTCTTATTTTTTTTCTTTTACTTTTCTTTTCTTCTTATTATTTTTCTTTTTCTTATGCTTTTCCTTTTTCTTCAACTTTTTTTTTTCTTCTTCTACTACTTCTTCTTCTTCTTTTCTTCTTCTTCTTCTTATCCTTCTTGTTTTTTTTCTTGATATGATTTTTCTTATTCTTCTTCTTTTTTTCTCATTTTTTTCAATTTTCTTTTTCTCCTTCTTCACTTTCTTCTTTTTCTTCTTCATTATATTCTTTTCATTCTTTTGCTTCTATTTATCCACCTCCTCATCATTCTACTTCCTCATATTATTGTTCTAATCTTATTATTATTTATTGATTATTCTTCTTCCGTTTCTTAATCTCTCACATCTTCTTTTACTTCTTATTTTTTTTTCTTATTCTCATGCTTCTTTTTATTTTTATTTTTTCTTATTTTTCTTCTTATAATTCTTCTTCTTTATTTTTTCTTTATTCTTCTCATTCTCCACCTTCTTCTGATTCTCTTTATTATCCTCCTCCTCCTCCTCCTCACCCTCCTCCTCCTTCTTCACTTTCTTTTTCTCCTCCTCCTCTTATTATTATTATTATTATTATTATTATTCTTCTTCTTCTTCTTATTTTTTTTCTTTTTATTCTTCTTATCTCCTCCTCCTTCTCCTCCTTTTTTATTCTTCATCTTTATCTTCTTTTACTTCTTCTTCTTTTTCTTCTTCTTCTTCTTCTTCTTTTTCTGCTACTACTTATTCTTCTTATTTTCCTTATTTTCAGTCTTCTTCTAATTCTTTTTTTTTTCTTATTATTTGTCTTATACTTCAATTCTTATTTTTTTTCTAGTATTTTTTCTTCTACTTCTTCTTTTCCAACTTTTTGTCCTTCTTCTTCTTCTCCTATTCATTATTATTCTTCTTCATCTTTTACTTGTATTCTTCTTTTTTTTCTTCTTTCTCTTCTTCTTCTTCTTCTTCTCATCTTTCATCTTCTTCTACTATGTCTTCTTCTTCTTCTTCTCCTCCTCCTTCTTCTTCTTCTTCTTCCTCTTCTTCTTCTTCCTCTTCTTCTTCCTCTTCTTCTTCTTCTTCTTCTTCTTCCTCTTCTTTTTCCTCTTCTTCTTCCTCCTCCTCTTCTTCTCCTTCTTCTTCTTCTTCTCATCATTCTTCTTCTTCTCCTTCCTTCTCTCCTCCTCTCCTCCTCTCCTCCTCTTCCTCCTCCTCCTCCTCCTCCTTCTCCTTCCTCCTCTCCTCCTTCTTCTCCTTCCTCCTCTCCTCCTTCTTCTCCTTCCTCCTCCTCCTCCTCCTCCTCCTTCTTCTTCTTCTCATTTTTCTTATTATTATTATTATTATTATTCTTCTTCTACTCATTCTTCTTTTTCTTCTTCTTCTTCTTTTACTCATTTTTTTTTCTTTTCTTTTTCTTCTTCTACTCATTCTTCTTCTTCTTCTTCTTCTTCTTCTTCTTCTTTTACTCATTCTTCTTATTCTTCTACTCATTATTATTATTATTATTCTTCTTCTACTCGTTCTTATTCTTCTTCTACTTATACTTGTATTCTTCATCATTTTCTTCTTCTCATTTATATTTCTTATACTTATTTATATTATTATTATTAGTATTATTATTATTATTATTATTATTATTATTATTATACTTCTTCTTCATACACTTCTTTTCCATCATCATCAACTTCTTCATCTTCATCTTCTACTTCTTCATCATATTCTTATCCTGCTCTTTTTTTTATCCCCTATTATTCTTTTCCTTCTACTACTGCTACTACTACTACTACTACTACTACTATTTTCTTGTTGTTATTTTGCTTTTTTTCTTTTTCTTCATCTCAATCTATTTATTATTATTTTTTCTTTTTCTTTTTCTTCTTCTTATCATTCTTCTTCTTCTACTTCTTCTTATCATTCTTCTTCTTCCTCTCATTCCATTTCTTCTTCTACAACTATTTTTTCTACTTTTTCAACTTTTTTTCTTCTTTTTCTTCTTCTCCTCATCATTCTCCTTCTTCTTGTAAATATTTTTATTTTCTCCTTCTCATTTATATTCTTATTTAGCATCTTCTAATTTTTTTCTTCTCCTTATTATTATTATTCTTCTCCAACTTCTTCTTCTCCAACTTTTTCTTCATCTTCTCATGTTTTTTGTTCTTTTTATTCTCATACTTTTTCTTTTTCTTTTTCTTTTTCTTCTTCTGCTCTCTATCCTTCTTTTTTTTCGTATTTTTAATTTTATCTATTTCATTATATCCTACTCCTCATTGTTCTTCTTCTTTTTCTTCTTTTATTCTTCTTTATCTATTTTTTCATCTTCATCATTTGCTTCTTCTACTTCATTTTATTTTTCTCCTCTATTTTTATTTTTCTTTTTTTTTCTTCAACATTTTCTTCTTTCTCTTTTTTTTCTTATTTTTCTTGTTGTTCTCAATTTTTTTCATCTTTCAATTCTTCTCTTTCTATATTTTCTTATTCTTTTTCATTCTTTTTATTTTCATTCTTCTTCGTCATCTTTTTTCTTCTCCTTCTTCTTTATCTCCATTTCCTTTTTATTCTTCTTTTTCTTCTTAAATATTTTGTTTATTTTACTTCTTCTTCTCCACCTCCTCCTTCTCATTCATTCTTTTCTTCTTCTTATTCTTCTCCTTCTTCTTCTTCTTCTTCGTGTTCTTATTCTTATTCTTCTTCTTCTTCTTCTCCTCCTCCTCATTCTTCTTCTTCTTTTTCATCTATCTTTCTTCTTCTTCTTCTTCTCAATTTTTTTCAGCTTTCAATTCTTCTCTTTCTATATTTTCTTATTCTTCTTCTTATTCTTTTTATTCTTATTCTTATTCTTTTTTTTCTTCTCCTTCTTCTTCCTTTTCTCCATCTCCTTCTTATTCTTTTATTTATTCTTAAATATTTTGTTCTTTTTTTACTTCTTCAATATTTTATTCTTTTTTTACTTATTCTCCTCCTCCTCCTCCTTCTCATTCTTTTTTTTTCTTCTTCTTCAACTTCTTAAGATTCTTCTCCTTCTTCTTATGATTTTTATTTTAGTACAACTTCTTCGTTATCTTAATTTTTTCGTTGTCTTTTTATCTTCCTCCTCTTCAACCTTATCACTCTTCTTGTTCTTGTTCTTATTCTTCTCCATCTTATTCTTCTTATGTTATTTATTCTTCTTCAACTACTTCTTTTACATCATCATCTTATTCTTCTCTTCTTCTTCTTCTACTTCTTATTTTTGTCCTCCTCCTTATTCTCTTTCTTCTTCTTCTATTTATTTTTTATTATTCAGCTTCTCCTTCTTATTCTTCTTCTCCTCCACCTCATCCTTCTCCTTTTTTCTTCTTATATTACTTCTTCTTCATTTTCTGCTACTATTTCTTTTTCCTTCTCCTCTTATTCTTTTTCTTCTCTTTTTTCGCTTCCTCTTTTTCATATCATGTATCTTTTTCTTCTTATTCTTCCTATTCTCATCCTTCTTCTTCATTTTCTTATACTTTTTCTTCATCATCATCTTGTTTTTTTTTCTAATTATTCCTCTTATTATTATTATTCTTCTTCATTTCTTTGTTTTATTTTTTCTTAATCTTCTTCTTTATCTTCTTCTCCTTATTTTTTCTCCTCATGCTCATTATTCTTTTTCTTCTTCTTCTAATTCTTTTATTTCTTCTTTTAATCGTCCATTTTCTTCATCTCCTCCTCCTTCTCCAACTTTATCTTTTTTTTTATTTTTTATGGTCCTCCTCCTCATCAAACTTCTTCTTATTTTTATTATTATTTTTCTTCTTCTTATACTCATCCTCCTCATCCTTTTTCTTCTTTTTATCTCTGCCTCCTCTCTCACCTTTTAATTATGCTTCTTTCTTTCTTCTTTTCCTGCTCCTCCACCTCCTCCTCCATTTTTTTCTTCTCTGTATCCTTTGTCCTGTTGTTCTTTTCATCCGCCTCCTCATTCTTCTTTTTTTTGCTCTTCCATCTTCTACTACTACTCAGTCTTACTCTTTTTCTTATTTTTTTTTCTTTCTTCCTCCTCCTCCTCTTCTTCTTCTACTTCTATTTTTTTTTGATTCTTCTTCATCTTCTTTTTTGCCTTTTCTTTCTCATCCATTTTTCTTCTTTTTCTTCTCATCTTCTCTTTTTTCATCGTCCTCTTCTTCTCTTTCTTATTCTACTTTACTTTTTTTTCTTCCTCTTTCTCATTCTACTTCTTCTTCTCCTTTTTCTTCTTCATCTCCTCCACCTCCTCTTCATTCCTCTTATTATTATTCTTCTTTTTCTTCGTTAACTCATCTTTATTATTATTATTATTATTATTATTATTATTATTATTATTATTCTTCTTCTATTCATGATTATCTTCTAGGTTTTTCTTCTTCTTCTTTTGCCATCTCATCCTTCTCGTCCTTCTTTTCTTATTCTTCTTCTACTCCTTCGTCTCTTTTATTCTTCTACTTTATCTTTTTCTTCTCCTCATCCTACTCTTCGTCGTTCTTTTAGTTATCATCCTCCTCCCTCATTCTTTTTATTTTTTTTCTTCTAATCTTCATCTTCCTCCTCCCCTTTCTTTTGTTTTATCTCCACCTTCTTTTCCTCCTCTTCTTTCTTCTTTTTTTCATTTATCTTTTCCTTCTACTTATTTTCTTCTTCTTCTTCTTCTTCTTCTTCTTCTTCTAAATCTCCCCCAGCTCCTCCTCCTCCTCCTCCTTTAGATTTATCTTTTTCTCCTCCTCCTCCTCCTATTATTCATTCTTATTCTTCTAATCTCCTCATTCTTCTTCTTTTTCATTTTCTTATCATCATCCTCCCCCTCCTTCTTTTTCTTCTATTTTATCTCCTCCTTATTTTTCCTCCTCTTCATACTTCTTCTTTTCATTATTCATCTTCTTCTTCTTTTTCTTATCCTCATCCTCCCTCTCCTTTTTCTTCTATTTTATATAATATTTATTTTTCTCCTCTTCTTACTTCTTATTTTCATTCTCCTCATCCTCTTCCTCATCCTTCTTATTCTTCTTCTTATCCCCTATTCTTTTTATTCTTCTTCTTTTTCTTCCTTTCCTTCTCCTTATTTTTATTCATTTTCTTATTCTACTTCTTATTCCTCCACCTCTTCTTCTTCTTCTTCTTCTTCTTCTTCT
The DNA here is from genome assembly GCA_029783825.1 of Sapria himalayana. Taxonomy (NCBI): domain Eukaryota; kingdom Viridiplantae; phylum Streptophyta; class Magnoliopsida; order Malpighiales; family Rafflesiaceae; genus Sapria; species Sapria himalayana. The sequence goes on along the minus strand of JAREIK010001147.1, from coordinate 2,881,822 downwards.
TCTCATAATTCTTATTTTTTTTACTTATTATTATTCTTCACCTTCTTCTATTTTTATTTTTCTTTTTCATTTTGTTCTTATTATTGTCCTTCTTCTTCTGCTCTACCTTCTTGTTGTTCATCTTCGCCTCCTCCTCCTTATTCCTTTTCATCTTTTTCTTCTTCTCCTCCTCTTCACACTTCAAATTTTTTTCCTTCTCCTTCTTATTCAACTTCTTCTCATTCTTCTTTTTTTTTATCATACTTCTTTAATTTCTATATCTTCTTTGTCTTCTTCTTCTACTTTTGGTTCCTCTTTTATATATATATATATATATATATATTCTTCTTCTTCTCTTGCTTCTTATTTTTCTTTTTCTCATTCTTCTTCTTTTTTTTTTCTCATTCCTCTTCTTATTTTTTTTTCTCATTCTTCTTATTTTTTTCTTACTCTTTTTCTTCTTATTTTTCTTCTGCTTCTCTTTATATTTATTATTATTATTATTATTATTATTATTATTATTC
>JAREIK010001147.1:2822500-2876933 GCA_029783825.1 Sapria himalayana | reverse complement strand
TTCTTCTTCTTTTTGTTTTCTTCTTCTTCTCCTTTTTCTCATACTTTTTATTTTTTTCTCTTTGTTTTTATTATCCTTCTTCTTTTTTTCTGTCATTTTTTCCTTATTTTTATCCTTCTTCTCCTCCTCCTCCTCTTCCTCCTTCTCCTCCTCATCTTTCATCTTCTTCATATCCTTCTTCTTAATCTTTTTCTTATTCTTCTTCTTATTTTTATTATTTTTCTTTTTTTTTCTTTTTCTACTTATTATTCTTCTTCTTCTGATTTTGTTGATCCTTTTTCTTCTTCTCCTCCTCCTTCTTTTCCTTGTTGTTCCTCTTCTTATTCTTCTTCTTCTTTATTATACTTTTCCTTCTTATTCTTCCTACACTTCTACTTCTTTCTCTTCTTCATTTTCTTTTCCTTCTTCTTCTTTAACATATCCTTCTCCTTCTACTCCTCCTCCTTCTCCTCCTCCTCCACCTCCTCATTTTCTACTTCTTTGTCTTCTCCTCCTCCTCCTCCTCCTCAACTCCTCTATTTATGATTATTCGTCTTCTTTAACTCCATCTTCTCCTTATCATACTAATTTTTCTTTTTTCATTTTTTTCTCCTTATCCTACTACTTTTTCTTTTTTTTCTTCTATTTCTCCTCCTTCTTCTTTTTTAATCATCTACTTGATCTCCTTTTTTTTACTTCTATTCCTTATTGTTCTTCTCTATCTACTTCTTCTTCTCCTTCTTCTATTTCTTCTTCTGATTTTCCTTATCCTTTCTCTTCATCTTTTTCTTCATATTTCTTGTCTCATTCTCTTTTTTTTATTTTTCTCATTGTTTTTCTTCATTATCTTCTTCTTCTTCTCCTCATTCTTCTTGTTATTCTTCTCCTTCTTGTAATTCTTTTCTTTCTTCTTGTTGTTCTTCTTCTTCTCCTTCTTTTTTTTGTTCTTCTTCACATTCTTCTCATTCTTGTTTTTCTTCTTCATCTTCTATTTTTTCTATTTCTTGTCCTTCTCCTTTTTTTCCATCTTCTACCTCTTCTTTTTCTTCTATTTTATATTTTCCTTTTTTCTTCTTCTTATAGTTTTTTCTTATTATACTTTGTATTTTGTTTCTCCTTATGCTTCTTATTCTTCTTTTTTTCTTTTTTTGCTTCCTCTTCTTTTTTTGTGCTACTTCTCCTCCTCCTCTTTCTCTTTCTCTTTCTTCTTTTCTTTTTTTTCTTTTTTCTACTTTTTTTTTATTTCTTCCACTTCTTATTCTTCTTATTCTTATTCTTTTTCTATTATTTTGCTTTTTCTTCTTCTACAACTTTTGTTTCTCGTTTGCTTCTTCTTCTTCTTCTATTTCTCCATTCTTTTATTATTTACCTACTACTTTTTCTTTTCTTCTCTTTTTTCTTCATCTTCGACTTATTTTTATTCTCTTTCTTTTTCTTCTTCTTTTTTTTATAAAGTTTGTTTTATTATAAATTAACCCTCTCTTTTGGCGGAGGAATACCTTTTTTACAACCTACTTACTTGCTACCCCAAGCCCTTTACACCCATCTAGCCACCTATATGACTCCACTTTTTTACAATATATGTTACAATATTTATGCTATGGATAACATTCTTTAATATGTATTCTTGTCTTTAGTTTCTTCTTCAAGTAGGCCCCTTTGTGTTGCCTTCCCTTTGCCTTTTTGATAAAATTCTTTAGGCATATTCTGGTATATATTTAATGTATCTCGAGTGCCTCTTTGCTGTCTTCGTGTTGCTTTCTCTTTGTTGAGTGATTGTGACATTTTTGATGCTCCAAAAAGGTTTTACAAGTGCAGCTTTACCGACCAATCCTTAGTGTCTTTTCTCCCCTGCCATGTCTACTTGAATAAGCATATTCATTCGCCATATTTCTGCCTCGTCATTCTTTAAATTGCCCCAATGTATCCTTCTTTGATGCTACGCTTTACTTTAACTCTTTGATTTTGCTTTGACTTTTAAAGCTTCTAATCTGAAATATCAAGAAAAACTCTGTTTTTTTTGAAGGAGTTTACTTACCTTTGTCCTTCCTTGTTGAATCTTTGTCTTTATTTCAATCTTTGTCTTTCTCCTTTATTCATGTCCATACAAGACTAAGCACTATATCACATGACCGCTAGGCTTAAAATTAACACAGACTGCCGAATTCTACCCCCAATTAATTAAAATAACACAGACTACCGAATCCTACCTCTAATTAAAGTAAACAGACTCTTCTAGAAAGGAAGACAGAAACCAGAAAAGCCATATAATTGCAGAATTCTGCCTAATCCTTCCATGCTGAAACTGCCTGCAAAAAGATATTGCAGTAGAACATTCATGAAAGCATACTACCCCTACTCAGATCCCCTTCCTTCACTATTCTGTCCATAGTCTAATCTTAGTTATATTCCTGTTAGAGATGTTAGAAAAGAGCAGGAAAAACTAGAGAAAAAAAACCAGCAAAAAGCCAAAGAAAGACCTGAAAAGAAACCAGCAATATTGAAAATCCAGAAAAAATTAATTAAATCTTACCATAATCTGTTTTTTGGTACATCCCACAGGACCAAGGTGATCTTAAAATGCTTGAAAACAGAATATGCAGATACGAAAGTAAAAAAGAGCTTATTCTTTAATTTTCTTAATGTAAGGAAATTCCTCACTATCTAACTTTATTATTCCTCTATATATTTCCGGTATGTTTTCCTCATTATAATCCTGATTACCTTTATTTTCTCCTTCCTTTGAGAGCTTATCCGCTAGTGCACTAGTTTCTCTATAAATATGCTTAATAGAAAATTCTAATTTGTTTATATCTTTCAATATTTCCTCTATCTCATCCTCATATTTCCACATTATTGTATTTTTATTAATTAGATTTACTACTATTATTGAGTCTAATTGAATATCTAACTTTTTTATGCCTTTTTTTATACATATTTTTAATCCCTCTCTTAATGCTATGATTTCTGCTTGTAGAGCCGAGGATGCTTGAAATTTCCTTGTGAAAGCTAATATTAGCCTTCCTTCAGAATTTCTTATTGCCCCACCTCCACCTGCTGCTCCAATATCTCTATTAAAGCTTCCATCCGTGTTTAATACCACTCTTTCTTTCGAAGGTTTTTCCCATTTTATTTTAATTATTTTAGTTCGTTTATGCTGTTGAGTTTTCAAATTCCAAAATTTTAGCGTGTCATTATCTATTCTCTTTCCTTTTGTATTCAGCAGAGTTATTTCAGAAATTATATTTGTTTCCTCCTTGATATCTTTCCATATATTTTCTACTGACATATCTTTCCCTTCAAATCTACTTTTATTTCTGGCCTTCCAGATACACCAAATTGCTATTAACGGGATATTATATTTAATCCATTTTTGTACTGAGCTTTTGACCTTCAATTTAATCCATTTATGTAATCTACATTCTAGAGAAAGATGTTTTTATTTTATACCCAATTCAGATCCTAGTCTATTCCAAATTTCTGCTGCTACCTTGCCATGTGAAAAAAGATGATCCAGGGTTTCCATCTCTTCTCCACAGCAATCACATCTGGATACTAATCTAATTCCCTTCTTTTTTAAGTTATTGTCAGTTGGTATAATATTAGATAAGACTTTCCACATAAATGTTTTAATCTTTTGTGGATTGTCATTATTCCATATCCATTTAAATAATATTTGTTCATCTTGTTTTTTTCTAATCACATTTTTAGCCGACTTAAGAGAAAATGAACCTTCTGAGGTTAATTTCCATCTCCATCCCTTCTTGGTGTGCTTTGAATATTTTTCACCTAAATCTCTTTGACTAAGCATTTGTGTCCAGACTTGTGTATTCTTCCTTGTATTTCTTACTTTATTGATATCATTATTAACACAATATTTTGCCCGCATGAATTCCGACCATAAACTGTCATTTTCCCTCAACCTCCACCATCTTTTACTTGCCCATGCTTTGGCTAAATCATTTAAATTAACAAAGCCTAAGCCCGCTTCTTGAACAGGGAAACACATATCCCTCCATTTTTTCCAATGTAATTTGTATTTACCCTCTTTTTTACCCCATAAGAAATTAGCAAATTCCATTTCTATCTTTTTAATAAAATTGTCTGGTGGTTGTATAATCATGATATTATGCATTAAAGAGCTTTCTAACACATGTTTTATTAATGTTATTCTTCCCCCCGTATTTAAATATTCTTCCTTCCAGCCCGAAATTTTCTTTTTTAATTTGTTTATTAAAAATTCAAAATATTCAGTTTTTAGCTTACCTTCATAGATAGGACAACCCAAATATATAATTTCTCCTTTTTTATACGAGAATCCTGTGATATTTTTGATTTTGTGAATCAACTCAGTGGGAGCTTTGAAAGAAATCTTATATTGGCACTTATTCTTATTTAATTTTTGCCCTGTTTCTTTTTCCATACATTTTAATAAATCCATCAAATTTTTTAAAGATTTGCTACTTCCATTGGTGAAGATCATAACATCATCCGCATATGCTAAACAACTCACTAGTGGAGTGTTTTTTGGCTGTCTAAATGTGCCTATTTTACCTTTGAGCATTTTATCCTTAAGATTAACTAATAATAAATTCTAGATAAATATTAAAAAGTGAGGGAGATAATGGATCTCCTTGCCTTAAGCCTCTAACCGGTTTCATTTCTTCTCTTGATTTCCCGTTTATGATAACTCTCACCCAAGTATTTGATATACATCTGTATATCAAGTCTATCCAAGTTTCAGAGAACCTCATCTTTCGCATTACAAAGCATAGAATATTCCATTCTACTCTATCAAATGCTTAAGATAAATCTAATTTTATAATAACATTATTTCCCCTTGTTTTAGACCCTATTTCTTTACACATCTCTTTTGCCAAGCATACATTTTCCATTATTAATCTATTTTGTATGAACCATGTTTTCTCTTTTGAAATAATTTTTGATAGACACTTAGCCAATCTACTTTGTAATATTTTGGCTAATATTTTGTATATAGAATTACATAGACTAATTGGTCTAAAGTCCTCCCCTTTTTGTGGATTTTCCATTTTTGGAATGAAAACTATGTGAAAGCTGCGCCATTTTTTCCCTATTTCAGCCCCGCAAAAAATACTAATTATCACTTTTATTAAATCTTCTTTTATTATATGCCAGCATTTTTGATAAAAACAATTATTCCATCCATCCGGACCCGTTGCACTGTCCTTATTCATGCTAAGAATAGCTGTTTTAATTTCTTCTTCCTCTGGAAATTTTATTAACATATTATTATCTTCTAAATTAATTTTATTTTCTATATTATGTATGAGTGTATTTCCTTTGAGATAACTTTTACCACATAATTGATTTTCAAAAAGTTTAGTGAAGTATCGTTGTATATCTATCTATTTGTCCACCCATACATCTTTATCATTTTTTATACCCATGATTCTATGTTTCAGGTTTTTAACTTTAGTTATTCTTTGAAAAAATTTATTATTTTTATCTCCTTCTTTAAGCCATTTTATTTTGGCTTTTTGTTTCCAAAAAACTTCTTCCATTAAGAGTTTCAGTTTTAATTCAGCTTGTGCTTTATTTAATGCATTTCTTGTATCTGCACTTTGGTTATTTTCATACTGTAGCTTTTTTTCTAAAACTAATTTCTCTGCTAGCTTTATATTTTTATTTATATTCCCAAATTCTACCTTATTCCATTTTTTTAGTGTCTCTTTTAATCTTTTTAACTTATTATTTAAGATTTGAACTGGATTTCCAAGAGCTTCTATTTTCCATGATTCCTTTACAATGTTTAAAAAATCATGATGCAAACACCATGCATTTTGAAATCTGAAGGAGCTATTAGAGAAAACTAAATTTATAAAAGAGATCAATAGAGGACTATGATCAGAACATGTCCTATTTAGATGTTTCACATTAATAGAACCAAAATTTTCAAACCATTTATAATTATATAGCACTCTATCTAATCTAGCCCATATAGTGCCCTTATTTTTCCAGTTATTACACCAAGTAAATAAAGAGCCTAAAAAATTAGCCTCCATTAGATTAGTTTTATTTATAATATCATTAAACTGAGAAACAACATTCTTGTTAGGAGATCTGCCCCCCTTTTTTTCTTTAAAGCTTCTAACAATATTGAAATCTCCACCAATAATCCATGGTTTATTTTCTAAGGCCATCCTCTCCATATCCTCCCATAGTGCTTTCCTATCTTCTCTTTTGTTTTTAGCATATATAACTGTAATTATTTCATTTTCCTATTGATTTAGACAAAAGTTTATATATTGATCAGTTTGTTTTAAGATTTTTATATTTAACATATTTTTCCATAATACCCAAATTTTACCATTTTTATTCACAAAGCCATTTTCAAAATTAAACATTTTTTTATATACTTCTATTTGAGCTCCATCAACCATAGGTTCCGATAACATTATGAGTTTGATTTCATATGTATAGATCAATTTTTTTATTCTATTTCTTGAGGGGAGATTCGCAACTCCCCTAATATTCCAGTAAATGTAATTAAACATTATTTGCCGATTTTGCTTGCGCTCTAGCAGTGCACTTTGTGTCATATGTTTTATTTAAGTATTTTTTCATATTCCTAGGTTTTTTTAGCGAACTTAAGTCCCCTCCTTTCTCTACTTTCCTATCCCTGCCTAATTGAATAGACATTATTTTAAGTTCCTCTATTGCCCATTCTTTGTTTCCCATATTCTGTTTAAGCTTTTCTATATTTATATCATCCCTAGTCAGTTTAATAATTTGCCCATTTTCATCTTCATTCGTGTAAAGAAAAGTGGCACTTCTCACTTCAATCTCTTCCTCTGAAAAATCTTCTATACCTACTGCCCATCTTTTATTATGTTGTTGTTTGTTTTTAATTTGTAATCTTGTTCTTCTATTCAAGTCTGCTATTTTTTTAAACAATTCTGTCTTGTTGATTTCCATTAGATTATGTTCTTCCTTATTATTTTCTTTGTGCTCAATCAATTTCATCTCTTCCTGCTCATTATACTGAATTACAGACTGCTCAACAAAGAGTTTTTTTTGATATTCTATAATCTCTCTTCCTCTTCCAGCCTCCCTCCTTCTTTCCTCAACCCTTTGATTATAATCTGCTCTTCTTTTATGAACAATACATGTATCAATATCATGCCCCATTTTTTTACAACAAGTGCAATATGCTGGAAGATTTTCTGGAACAACCTGCTGCCAAAAGCCTCCTCCATCAGGAAGGCCTATCCATATTTGGTTAGGTAATGTTTTCTGCAAGTCAATAGCTACACAGATACGAGCTACACTTGGCCTTGAAAGAGTGGCAGTAGCGCCATCAAGAAGAAGAGGAGAGCCAAGTGTGCATGCAATGTGATAGAGAGCATATTTATCAAAAAAATGGATAGGTAGCATGGGCAACAGAAGCCATACCGGAGCTATTGAGGATTCCTCCTTTGTGGAGAAGTTGGGCGACCACCTGAATATCCTCATGGGGTATCCTCTTATGTACCAGGCGCCTTTCAACCATATGCGATGGAAGTCTTCTTCACAGTATAGTTGGAGAAGAAAATGTTTATCGTCTATGAGGCCGATTTTTATCAGCGTTTTCAGTTTCAGAGTGTTGAAGAATGCGCGAACTTCATCAATTTGTGGTCGACCATCCGAAAATTTGCCCACCAAAGTATATTTATGATGTTCCGTGAGCCTTTGCATATCTTCTGTCGTGAACAAAATCGAAGCATTCTTTGAAATTTTTCCGTCAAAACCCGAAGAAGATGATCCTGTAGCCGCGGTCTTTTTAATAATATATGAGAATGATTTCTTATTCTCTAAGTAATCCATTCCCTTGAAAATCCACTTAAAAAACACTTCTTCTTCACCAAAATTTGAACTTTCTCTCTCTAGAAAGCTTAATTTCTCTCTCTAGAAGTTGAGAGCGTTTTTTGAAAAAAAAGAACGTTTTTCTTCTTCTTTTTTTTTCTTCTTCTTCTTTTTATTTTCCTTCTTCAACTTATCCTTCTTAATCATCCTTTTATCCTTCTTCATCTCCTTCTTCTTCTTTCTTTTTTTTTCTTCTTATGCTCATTTTTGTTCTCCTTATTTCTATTCTTCTCCTTCTTATGTATCTTTTTATTTTTCTTCTAGTTTTTCTTTTCACTCCTTCTTTTACTACTTCTTATTCTTATTCTTCATATATTTCTTCTTCTTCTTTTTATCCTTCTTCTCCTCCTCCTTCTACTTCTTCTTCTCATTATTCATATTATTCTTCTTCTTATTCTTCTTTATGTTTTTTCTTCTCATTCTTCTTTTCCTTTTTTTATTCATCTCCTCCTTCTTCTATTTCTTCTTCTTTTTTTCTCCTTATACTTCTTCTTGTTATTTTTATTTTTCTTATACTTCTTGTTCTTTTTTTTCTCCTTATACTTCTTCTTCTTCTTCTTCTTCTTCTACTACTACTACTACTACTACTACTACTACTACTACTACTAATACTTCTTCTTCTTCTTCTTCTTCTACTACAACTACTTCTTCTTCTTGTCCTCCTCCTCCTCCTCCTCCTTATACAATTTCTTCTTTAACTTCTTCTTCTTATCCTCCTCCTTTTTATGCTTATTCTCTTATTATTATTATTTTTTTCTTCTTCTTCTTCTTTTCTTTTGTTTTTCATCTCCTTCTATTTCTTCTACTTATGCTCCTCCTCCTCCTACTCAAACAAAAAAGAGATACTTAATTAGAAACAACAAGTACATTCTAGATAGCAACTATTTGATCTTCTTCTTCTTCTTTTACTTTTTATTCTCCTTATTCTTATTATTCTTCTTTTTCTTTTCTTCTTTTTCTTTTCTTCTTTTTCTTCTCCTTTTTGCTTTCTTTTTCTCCTTCTCCTTCTACTTAAACTTCTTTTCCTCTTTCTTCTTTGTATACTCTTTCTTATTCTTATTCTTCTCCTTATACTTCTTCTCCTTTTCATTTCTTCTTCTTCTTCTTCTTCTTCTTCTTCTCATCCTTCTCCTTCTTATGCTTTTTCTTTTTCTTTTTATTTTTCTTATTCTTATTCTTTTTCTTCTTGTTTTTCTTATCCTTCTATTTTTCTACTTCTTCTCCTTTTGTCTTGATGCTAGATGAAATTGAGCTTTACAACATTATCTTTAGTATTGGCACTTCTCCTTTTCTTATTTACATTTTTTTGTCTTTTCTTTGGTAGTCTCAAAGATCACCAGTTGCTAATGATTTTGGAGCTTTTCTGAGTATTTCCTATAACATACACCACTTTTATATGTGAAAAAAAAGTATCTATAATTGTGGTAGAATAAAAAATTATGGGGAAATGGTATTCTTAGTTAGTTGTATACTATCTCTCCAATTATATAATCATTTATATCATAATTTATATAATACATATTCAAATTCTATATCATGATATATAACTATATATAAAAAATATATATGCTAATATATGTGTGTGTGTGTGTGTTTTTTTCATGTTTTTCTTATGGCACATTAAAATTATTTTTGGTGAGAGATGAGTTGAATGTATGAAAACTCTATTATTTTTGAGTTTGTGAAATTGGAAATAATATGTTTGTTACAAATTATTTTTATAGCTTAATGCTTGAAAAAATTTTTTTTTTCTTTGGGTAGGAATAGAATTATTGAATTATTTTTAACGAAATCATGTCTTGTGTTACCAAAACTAAAATATTTTGTTTTCATACTTTTTTAAATACATTGTTGCATAAAAACTAGAAATATTTAATTTTGTGCATTCAAAAACATAAATGCACCCCCTACTTTTAACCCTTCCTTTTCATAATGCCATATAAAAAAACCATATATAATTATTGTTTTGAAAAATAGTATATATTGTTTTCGAAAATAGTATGTGTTTAATATATAAATATACTATTTTCCAAAACATGTATGGTATTCATAACATTTTCTATTACTTATGTACACGCACACACGCACGCATGCACACACACACACATGAATATATAATATTATATATAACATTAAATAATATAACATTATATATACTATATCATATCAATAACATTATTTATAATGTGTCAATCTATAAAATTTATTTTTGATGTATCATGTATATAATGTTATATATTCTTAATTTTAATATATATATATATATATATATATATATATATAAAATTGTATAGCATTATATATAATATTGTATATAATAATTTAAATTATATAATATTATAGATTTGATATGTTATAGATATGATATGTTATCTATTACATTGTATCTATGATTTATAATATATAATATTGTAAACAACAATATATATATATATATATATATATATATATATATATATATATTGTTGTAGTATATATAATATTATATATACCAACGGCAAGGTTGTTAGATTGGTGGGATGAGAAATTTGCATCCTTTGGGTTGTAGATTCAATCCCTACCAACTACTCCTTACATGAGGATGGGGCTGCAATGCCTTTCCTCGGGGTCCAAGTGATTGGCCCACTACAACACACCCCAATTGTGTCGAGGTCCACCTAGTAATAAAATATAAGTAAATAACATTATATATTATAAATCATATATTACATAAATAAAATCATATATATAATGTTATATATAACATATTGATCTATAACATATTGCATCTATAACATATTAATTCCATAATGGTATTTATAACATTATATATTCTACATCATATAAAGTCTTATGTGTATGTATGTGTAGAATATGCAATACATTATAAGTAATATTATAGATACAATATGACCTTAAATATTATATATTTAATTTTAAATATATAACATTCTATATAACATTATATATAGTTATGATTACACACACACACACACATAATTTCTATCTGAATTGTGATAAAAAAAAACACATTTCTTTCACACATTTTTTTCTGCCATTTACCAATAGAATACCTACTATAAATTACCAATGGAAAATTATCAATGGAAATATTCCATAATAACTTTTCACATGTCATATTGACACCAAATTTTAGGTATCATTTATCAATGAAATACATATGAAAATTTGCCTACGAAATATTTTGTAGGTACATTTTGTTTATCATGTGGACACCAAATTTTATGTATCATTTATTAAGTCTTTCATAGGTAATTGGAAATTTACCTATGGAATACCTATGGTAGATTACTTATGAAAGTATTTTGTTAGTGAATATCTACTTACCAATATAATACCTATGTAAAATTATTGATGGAAATGTTTAATAGATATTTTTCACATGGCATGTGGACACCAAATTTTAGGCACCATTTAATGATAGAAAATTTACGAAAAGTTACCTATGGAGTGTTCCATAGGTAATTAAAAATTTATTTATAGAATGACTATGACAGATTACCTATGAAAGCATTATATATGTAACTTTTTACTTACTGATGGAACACCTACAAAAATGTTCCATATGTAATGTCATTAATATCTTTAATTTTAAATTACATTAACTATTATAGAAACTCAAGCTATGTGACTTGGGCATCTAGTTGACTTGTCGCATGACTTTGGCTACTTTTAAAATTTTATCACCCTAGGTCATCTTTTCTACTTGGACTAAACCTCTTATATACCCGACACATGACTCAAGTAATATGAATAGATAAGAATATGTTGATGTGTCTATGTATAGTTTTATGCATGATAGTGATTTGGTTGTTGATGCAAGATAGTAATTTGGTTGTTGATGCAAGATAGTAATTTCAAATTGGTTGATATATTGTTGGTATTGTGTAAGTAGTTTTGACACATGACAAAAATGTATTTTACTTATTTTCTTGTTGTTGGTTGCTATGTTATTGTGTGTTGTTAATTGATTTATTGTGTTTTGTTGTGTTTTGTTGAGCATTGTTATTTTGGTTGTTGTTTTCAATTCATATTTTGATTATGGTTGTGTGTTTTCTTTCTGGTATTTATAGTTTGCATTTGCATTATATTATTGTAGTGTGTTTTGTGTGTTGTTATTATGGTATGTATTTGCATAATATTATATGCATGATGTTATTGTAGTATGTATTTGCATAATGTGATGGTTGTGTGTTATTGTAGTATTTGTAGTATGTACAATGTTATGGTTATGTGTTATGGTTATTAATTATTATAGTATTTAGACAATATTATGGTTGTGTATTAATAATGTTATTGTAGTATCTATTTGCAAAATATTATTGTAGTATTTATAGTATGTATTATGGTTGTATATTATTATTTTGATATTTATAGTGCACATGCACTTGTAGTATTGTATTTGCATAATGTTTTGTATATTGTTGTATTGTTTGTTGTTGTTTTGATTATGGTTGTGTTGTTGTGTGTTATTGTAGCATGTGTTTTCTTCCATGTTTGTGTACTTGACATTATTTTATAAGTATTTGTAGTATGTATTTGAAGTATAAATTTGCCTTCACTTTGTTTTTGTTGTACGTATTTGGTATTATATTATGTGTGTTATTTTAGTACATATAATTTGTTTGCAGAAGAGTCAAATAGGTCATGTCGTGCTAGCATGGCTTTCTTTTTGGCCCGTCCAGACCTGACATACTATGATATTAATCATGAGTTGTATCGTGTCGGCATTTTTCAAAAAAGGGAGAGCCTAACATGAGCCATTGGCATGGATTTTGGGCATGTTGGGTCATGCAGGGTCATGCATAGTTGGGTCAGACTTGGTCAAGCTAACCTTGGTCAGGTCAAGCTAGTTAAAATTTAGTCCAGGCTAGCCTTGGTCAGGCCAGGCTAGCTTGGGTCAAGCCAGGCTTGTTTGGGTCATGCTATCCTGGGTCAAGCCAGGCTTGTTTGGGTCATGCTATCCTGGGTCAAGCCAGGCTAGCTTGGGTAAGGAAAGGCTAGTCTAAGTCAGGATCATGCTAGCCTAAGTCAGGATCATGCTAGCCTAGGTCAGGACTAGGCTAGTTGGTTTGGCTAATTATGCTAAAACTGGCCCACATGGGTCATCATGCAAGGTTGTGCCATGCCAAGCCTTCCATGCCAAAAAGATTGGCATGGCACTACCCTAATCATGTAGTGGGCCAGTCGCGACACTTCCAAGCATGATTCTGAACTGTGTCTTGCCATTCTACGCCTGGCTAAAGCATGTTAAGCAACATGATATGCCATAGGACATGCCTTAAGCCTCTTAACCTAGTTGATACCTCTATTTATATGCATATGTATTCATTTGCATATGGATTTTAAAATATATTGGGCATTCATGAAAGTTTAAAAAAAATTATTTTGAGATTTAATTCATAATCATAATAATTAATTAACTAGGGGTTTTGAACAAAAAAAAATTGATACTAGGTTATTGGTGTTCTAGTTTGTAGTTTTTCTAAACACACATGCACACATGTACTATAAATTTGAGTTATTATGGATTCAAACTATGTGTGTGTGTGTGGGTTATGAATATTATTTTCATAATTTTTTTGGAGAAAACAAACATTAGTGTGGGTTGTGAATAGATGTATACTAGGCTCAATGCTAATGGCACCATTAACAGAATATTTGTTTATGGAGTTGAGAGTTTTCTTGCTTTTGCATGTAAGCAATTAGGAACATCTGATGTGACTAATTTAATGTATACTTGTAAGAAATTGCCTCATCAGAAGTTCTTGAAATTAGATAATATTAGGGTGCACTTATTTAGAAAATGATTTTTTTAGACTATTATGTGTGAAATAGACATGGAGAACAATATAATAGTATGCACTCTAAGAAATCAACATGCCATTTAATAAGAGTCATTGATACATAACCAACGAATCCTAACTACCAAATGATTTTTATGCTATAGGACATGCATATGAGAAAATCATATTGAAGGAAATGCCTAATATGAATGCACAAAAATTTTATGACATGCTCAATGTAGTTGATGAAAAATTATAGAATTGGTGCACTAAACATTCCAAGATATCTGTAGTGACAAGATTGTTGCATATGAAAATAGTGAATCATTTTTTAGAGAGATGCTAAGATGATTTCACTTGGTTTTTACAAGAGGTGTTACTAGTTGATAACAAAATAATTGACATTTTTACAAAACAAAGAAATTAGTTCAAGGCCTTGGTCTTCCAATTGAGAAGATTGACTATTGCAACAATAAATGTATGACATTATAGGGTGATAATGGTGCATTAACAAGATGTAAATTTTGTAATAATCATTGATTAAAATGGAAAAGGGGATCAAGTAAAAACAAAAAAAAATGTGTCATTCAAAAGGATACATTTCTTTCCTCTAAGCTCAAAGTTGTAACAAATGTATGCTTCAGAAGGAATGATTTCACATTGTGATTGCATGATGATTCAAGAAGATGAGACAATGTGTCATCCATCTAATTCTAAGGCATAGAAGTATTTTAGCCACGTAAATCTTTCATTTGCTTCGAAGAGTCATAATGTGAGATAGATATTATGTACTAATAATTTTTAACCATTCGGTTAGTCAGTATAATAGTATTCATCATGGCCAATAATAATTATTTTATATAATATATTACCACGGATGTGCATGAAGGAGGTTTACCTCTTATTACCTATAATTGTTCCTTGGCTAACAATCTAATAAACAGAATATATTTTTTCATTCAACCATTGATAGCAAAATTAAAATAACTTTGGGGAGTGAGTATGCAAACTTATAATCCACAGAGATAGGATTTTCAAATGAAAGTTGTACATATGTGGACTATTAGTGATTATCTTGCTTACTCAATGCTCTCGAGTTGGAGTACATCCGAAAAACTTGCTTGTCCTTATTACATTGACTAATGGTAGGAAGACAACTAGGTTTGACAATTTCCATAAGTTTCTCATATTTAATCATGCATTCAGGAATTAAAAAAAAACTCTTTCATGAAGAATAGAATAGAAATGGCACAACCACCACCTATCATGATCGGTGAATAGATCCTAAAACAAATAGATGACTTAGGGTTGAAAAAGGTTACTGATATTGATTATGAAGTTATTAATAGTCTTTTTTGCAAGACTTATGGATGAAATAAATAAAGTATATTTTGGTATTTGTTATACTATAGCTCAAATCTAATTAGACATAATCTAGATGTGAATTGTGATGCATATTGAGAAAAAAAAAATTATAACTGTGTTTAATATTGTTATACATATTGAAGGAAAAACTAAAGATAATGAGAAGAAAAGATAGGATGTAAAGTTGTTCTATCAAAGGCTTGAGTTGGAAATAAATGAAGTTATAGAAAATTTTTTCAAGGCTTGTTACAGATAGGATATACACAGTAAACATGACTTGTGTGAATGAGTAAAAAAACTAAAATTCTTGATGGTTATACTTCAAATATGGTTAGGTGTGTAGACATGAGAAAGTAGAAGTTATTTAGGATGAAGAGCCATGATTGTCATATTTTCATGCAGTAGTTAATTCCTTTTGCTTTCCATAAACTTCTTCAACAAATATATGGCAAGGTTTGATAGAGTTAAGCATTTTTTTTCTAAGGTTTAACTTCAACAACAATTAAAGTGGAAGATATGAAAAAATTACAAAAATATATTCTAATTATTATTTGCAAATTAGAGTGTATATTTCCTCCTAGTTCATTTGATATAATGGAACACCTTCAAATATACTTGCCTTATGAGGCAAAAATTGTGGGTCTAGTGTAGTATCATTGGATGTATTCTTTTAAAAGATTAGAAGTTCAACATAATGCCACATTTTATAATTTTGTGAATATTTTTGCAAAACTTAATAATTATTATGTAGACTTGCTATTACAGATTTCTTGTACATTTGAATAATAATGTCACCAATAAGACAAAGGTGGAAGGTTCAATTTGTCATGCTTACTTATTAGAAAAGACATCTAATTTTTGTTCATATTATTTTGAGCCTCATGTCTATACAAGAATACAAAAAGTGATTCACAATGTTGGTGGTGGTGGTGGTGGTGACATTGAAGGAACAATTTTGATAATTAAACATCCCGATCGACCATATGGTCGAGTATCAAAATGTAGGAGGTTATTTAATAATGATTATGTTGCTACACTAAGTTATGTTTTATTGAATTTTGAAGAGGTTAATCGATATGTGAAGTAAGTGATAAAATATCTCTTCATTCACTTGAAAAGATACTTATTACTTTTATTACTTTTATAAAGTATTTTCTCATTTTACAAGCATGTATATTCATGAGATAAAATAAATATCATCTGACATTGCTGATGAGGTGCTTGATTTGAAGCTTAACAAGCATTTTGCAAAATAGTTTGCGAACTATGTAAGTAATAAAATTGTGATGTTAAAACAACATTTAATAATTAATAATATTATGATCCTCAATTTTTATCTTTTTCTTTTTGTTTATAGGCACATGATAATGTCATTGACAATCCATTCATTAAAGATCTTGTCAAAAGCTCTTAATGAATTGTAGAGATATTTTTCATATATTTTGTTAATGGTTGTAAATTTCATACAGAATCACATGGTCGTAAATTTCATACAGAATCACATGGTTCTATGAGGTCAATTTCAAATTGTTGTATTTGTATAAAGGGAACATAAGCTGAATAAAGATGAACTATTTATACTTGTTATACAAGATGCACCAGTATATTATGTATCTTATCCTAGCTCGAGCAAAGACAAGTCTAATTGGTTGAAGGTATACAAATTAAAAACCATGCTTCTTATAGAAGTTCATGTAGTTGTTGACAAAATAGTAATTTAATATTATTTCAAGAAGATGAGTCAGTTAATTAAATATCAATGGATGAAAAATTCATTGATGCACAAGAAAGCATTGATGAATCTATTTTATTATTGAATGATATTGATGGAGAACATGTTGATTTAGTTGAATATGATAATGAACTCTCAAAGGAACCAATAATTGAGTCAGAAATAGAAGAAGGATAAAAATGAAATTGATATGAAGATGTTGAATCTAGTGATAGTGATAAAAATTACCATTAATTGACTTATATTTCTTTTATATCATATTATGTTATGGTTCAAATTCTTAATGGTTAAAAGCTATATTTGATATATATGGATATCCTTGTTATCCATGCAAATATGCATTGGTTGTTTATCTCATTGTTATTATTGTAATATTTGTTCATTTCATATTGTGCTTTTTTCTAACAATTATTATAAATATATAACAATATTTTTTTTTCTTAATTTGCTTCTTTCTATGGATATTTTATTTTTTTTAATAGGTTACTTGAAATGACAAGAAGCCGAAACACTAACATGAGAAAATCTATTACAAAGGAATCTCATGACCTTATGAGACTGATGACTATATAATTATCTTCTTCATCTCCAATTGGTTCTACACATACAAAGATATCAACACCAATTATATCTTCAGATGCATCAAATACAAGTTTGGCACTAACATTTCAACATGCTACTACAATAATACCTTCCACTTCTCTACATTCAAGTTTACATGCAATAGCTACACCTTCACATATAGATGTATTGATAGCACATTCAACTTCAAATTCATAGTCTACAACTCCATCACCAATATATTTTATATCGATATCAGAGTCTATGACATTCAAATATCGATTATGTGTATACCTATAAAATAATCTATAAGTAACTCACATTATAATTTTTCCCTTTTATTTAGAGGTCTCAACTGGATCAGACAGCCTGGACACGACATGAAGCACGATATAATTATGTCATGCCTAGCACAATATGGCCCTGTTTAGAGTCATGCTTAGATGTGTCGCATGTCAGTCAGTGACATGGCTTAGGCTGTGTTGGGCCAGACTTCTAGGCATGAGAGACACAACATGGCATGATCTGAGATGATGGCATATGCAGGCCAATTTTGGCCTGACTAGCCAAACAAGCTAGCATAGATATGACACTGACTAGCTTGGACCTAACCCCGACTAGCTTGGACCTAACCCTGACTAGCTTGGACCTAACCATGACTAGCTTGGACTTAACCCTGACTAGCTTGGACTTAACCTTGACTAGCTTGGCCTGATACAGGCTAGTTTGGAATGAACTAGGCTAGCTTGGACTGACCCATGCTAGCCTAAAATGAACCAGGATGGTCTGGCCTGACCTAGACTAGCCTGGACTCACCCAAGTTAGCATGTCCTGACCCAAGCTAGCCTGGAATGAACTAGGCTAGCCTGGTCTAGCTCGAGCTAGCCTAGCTTGACCCATACTAGCCTAACTAGGCCTGACCTGGTTTGGCATGACCCATTATGATACAAAATGACTCAGACATAAAGAATAACAATGGGTCATGCCAAGTTAAAGAGTTTTATAGTCATGTTGGCATGGCTCATCCCATGCTAAAGATCATGCCTTGTCGGGCATGACACGGTTGCCCGATCAAGCCTAAAAAAATGATTTGTGTTGATATGACATGACTCATTTGATATTTCTACTTTTATTCTATTTTGCATTCTTGGAATTCATGTAAGGAAATTTTGCATTTAATTTCATTGTTCAAATATTATTTTATTGTTTGAATAATAAAAAAATTATAATTACTTTCATTGTTCAAACTAGACAATATTCTTGAAACTTCTTTTTTCCTTTCATCTTTGTTTATGTTCAATTATGATTAGTAGTTAGGAACCATCAAGACCATGTTCTCACAAGTGAATAGGAATATTTTTCAGAAAAAAATAGGCATGAAAAGGATCAATTAGAAGTCCATTTTTGATAAATTAAGAATTTATATTATGAGGAATTTACTGTATCAAATTAATCCAATTTAATTTATGCAATAAAAAATATTTAAAATGAATATTCTTGTCAAAGCTATTTATAGGAAATGCAAATGCAAATGCTTGACTTTTAATTAATATATATTTTTCTAAAAATTAAGTTTTTGGGATGAGGCCTTAAATGAACTAATGAAGCCAGCATAAAAGTAAAAAGAAGCCAAAGTTTGTGTCTAAAGGCCCATGGAAGAAGTGGAATATAAATGAAACACCACAAAAATATATAAAGCTTATGATCAAGACACTAAATATAGGAAGTCCATTGCCACTAAGATGGATATTTAGCATCAACACTCTTAGGAGGCACTACTACCCATTATGAGCATGAGAAATGACTTATAATTTTATAATATGATTTATTTGATTAAGTAAAATTTTACCATCTCTTTTGTTTGTGAATTATTATGCTTATTCTTATTTGCAATTATCTTTAGTTCATAATTTATTTAAATTGCCTCTATATGTGTAGCCTAGAAAACTAGGTTGGCCATCCATTGCTCCGAAATTAGTTGTTCACATGCATAGAAAAAATGACAATAATAAGACTTTCAATAACCAAAAGTCAAAAGATAATAATGTAAATAATTTTATCACTTGACATATTATGCTTTATCTTTCATTTAGTTGATTGTTATAGTTGAATATGTTTATGTATTTGCAGGATGTTATTGAGCTTATATGAGAGGAACTGACACACACTAATGAAATAATAAATGAAAATAATATGTTTCTAGATATTGTGGGTGGACAACAAAAGGTGGGGTTTATAGGCTTGAAACACAAGCTACATAATATTATGACTTTGGCTCTACCACTTATTCCAAATTAGTATTAGATATTTCACAATAAAATGCAGAGGAAAGTCATCAGCTACAACCCAAGATTAATGATTAGGATGAAATGATTAAAGACTTACGAGAGAAGACACAACTATTGTTAATGCATTCGCATTTAGATGAAATATATATGGGTTAAGAAGTATTAATACCTTATAATCATCCTTCGCATGACCATGGCAATGATCATTATTCCTCTAGTGATGATGACATCTTTGATGATACTATTTAATTACTTTGTTTAAAAATTTTGAAATATTTATGTATTTTGTTTAATTCATTTGACCTGTTCAGAATATTGTTTTTTTTTTGTTATTGGGATATGTTAGTGCTATATTATTAGGTGTGATTGGTATACTTAAATTTGCTTTTATGGGATTCATACAATGTATTTTAATTACTTTTTAAGAGTCAAATAAAGTAGTTAAATTATAAATATATTTTTATAATTCCATATAATTTACTAACAAAATAGTTATAGAAATGGTAAAATATTAAATATAAATTACCAATAGGTTATTAGGTTTATCTATAAAATCAATGAGTAAATACCGATGACTACTTTTGTATAGATTTTTTTTAGCATGGATGGAACTTCTATCGAATTACCTACAGACTCATCATGTGAATTATTTTTAGTATTTGATGACTACTTTTGATGACTACTTTTGTAGTGATGGATTACCTACAAACCTATCATCAAGTATCAATATAACTTCTATCGGAATATTATCAAGATATTACTTACAGAATTTTTTTAGTATTTCGATCCTTCTCTATAGATTTTTTTTAAGATGATTTTAGTTACATTTAGATATGCAAACTCTATATATATATTGTTGATAAACACAAGAATAAATAAAAGAACTTGTATACTTATATAAAAAGTGATAATCACATGTAATAATGTTGATCAACATATGAAGAAAAAAAGTGAGCAAGTTGAGCATGCACAAAATCATCTGAATATCATGGAATAGTATTGTTATGTTTGAATAAGTCATAGTCTTTAGGGTTTTGTTATGTTTGAATAAGTCTTGAATAAGTCCTGGTCTTTAGAAATATGTATGTATTGGAATAAGTCTCGGATAAGTCCTACTCTTTAAGATTATGTTATGTATATGAATAAGTCTTGGATAAATCAAGTCTTTAAGGTTTTATTATGTATTTGAATATGTCATAGATATGTCCTAGCACCCAGGGTTCTATTATGTGTTTGAATAACTATTAGATAAGTCCTAGTTTATAGGATTTGGTTATTGCTTTGAATTTGTATAATGCTATATATATATATATATATCTTAAGTGTCTGAAGATTTTAAATAAGAAATAAAAATTATTGAATTCTTTTTGTCTTATGTTCTGATTCTTAAAATTAATTCTTAACATGCGGGTATTAGCAAAGGTTGGTTCTGATAAATTAAAGCAACAATCTTTGAAGTTCTTGTAGCAACATGAAAAAAAAGAAAAATGGAAGGGAATTTTATTTTAGCCAATCAATTCAAGCTTTTATGGTTATTATGATCATTAGAGCCAAAAGATGGAAAACTTTCTACAATCTATAGAATTTTGGGAGCTAGTAGAGTTTGGAAATATTGAGCTAGTAAGTTAATTGGAGTAGACCGGTGCACAACAAAGAAAAAATGATGAAATGAAACCAACAAATATAAAAGTGAAAAACTACCACTTCTAAGCCATCAATCGAACTATTCTTAACAACATTCTTAAAAAGGGTAATATATGAGACTCTATGAAAAAAAAATTCAAGAAAATACATTGGTCAAGAGGACTCATCTTCAAGCTCTCCATAGAAAATTTGAAACTCTTGAAATATGGACTAGCAAAAAAGTGATAGAATACTTCTCTATGGTTATGATAATGATTACCAAGTTGTATGTTCGATGCTCTTTAACTGAGAAGTTCAATTATATTGTATGTTCTATTAAAGAATCAAAGGACAATGATGCTCTTAATGTTGATGAGTTACAAAGCTCATTAATAGTGCATGGACAAAAATTTTACAAATGAATTGGTGAGGAAGATACTTTGAAAGTGCCATCAAAAGGAGGAGGAGGTCATGGTCGTGGTACCTACATAGTAAGCAGAAAAGAAAAAGGTCAAGCAAACTTCAACAAAGTAACTATGAAGTGTTAATGATGGCATCAACTTGGACATTTTAAATATGAATGTCCTTCTTGGAACAAAGAAGCAAATTATGTAGAGCTTGACGAGGAAGAAGAAATATTTTTGATGTCATATATGGAGTTATATAAAGCCAAAAGAAAAGATGCATTGCTTCTTGATTCAGGATTTGATATTCTATGTTCAATGAACTCAATCAAACTATGTTCAATGAACTCAATCAAAATTTTTGATATTCAGTAAAATTAGAAAACAACACTAAGATGGATGTGATGGGAAAAAGAAGTGTAAAGATGGTAAATGGAGTAAATCATGTTGTTAGTGAGGTATACTATATTCCATAGTTAATAAATATTCTTTTAAGCATATTTTATCTAGAGAAATATGCTCACGAGCATCAATCATGTTCTAGAGAAATAATCTTTTGAGCATAAGGGTAAAGATAATTGCAAGAAAGAGGCTTTAAAATTTTGATAAAGTAAGGGATGTGCAAGATATTTCATCTAGAGAAAGGTTTGATAATTCAAACCAACATGAGTGTCAATCAAATGTTTATTTTGATGCATCTCAAGTAGAATTTAACAATGCCTTCACATAGGATTGAGAACCTTAATGCACAAAAATATGGTACGAGGACTTCCTCAACTCTCAACTTCGTGTATGATATGCATTGATTGTATTAATGGAAAGCAGCACCATGACCCTATTCCAAAGAAGAGTACTTGGGATGCAACATCGTGATCCTATTCCATGAAAGAGTACTCAAAGAGCAACTTAGAAATTGGTACTTATAATAGTAAGAAGATGTATATTTTGATATTCATTAATGATTATAGTAGAAAGGTATGGGCATATTTCTTGGTCAATAAGTTAGATGCATTAGCCTCTTTTAAATGCTTCAAAGTTAAGGTTGAAAAAGAAATAGAATTATTTATTAGGTATCTTTACACTCATAGAGAATAAGAATTCAATTCAAGTGAATTCAATAATTTTTGCAAACAAAGTAGAATCAAGAGGTAGTTAACCATCACTTATACTTTACAATAGAATGGTATAATTGAAAGAATAAATTTTATAATCATGGTGAACATGATTCATTGTCATTCCATTTTATATGACAAGAACATTCCCAAGACTTTTTGGTCATAGGTAATGAAATAGATTAATTATGTCATAAATAGGTGTCCTACAATGGTAGTCAAGAATGCTACACCTAGATAGGCTTGGAGTGGAATGAACCCCTCAGTAGTTCATTTATGGGTTTTTTTGGTTGCATAGCATATGTTCATATTCCAAAAGAAATGGGGACTAAACTTAATGATAAAAATATTACTTGTGTGATATAGGGGGTTAATAAGGAATTAAAAGGTTACAAGCTATTTGATCTTATTGCTAAAAAAGTTAATGTGAATAAAGATGTATTATTTGAAGATGAAAAACAATAGAATTGTGATGTAAGTTATAAAAATCAAATATTAATAGATTTAGAATGGGGTGATGAAGATGGTGAGGGGTGAGTAAAAATGGGAATAATAAAAATACTGACAAAAAGGTAGGAGAGACTCATTATGAGAGATAAAAAGAAGAGAAAGAGATAATTCTAATGAGAGGTGAAGGCCTATAAGAGGATGAAATTCATATGAAAACCTTCTACATGAATGGACGATTATATTAATGGTTAATATCTATTTGAGAATGAAATTCATATGGCATTGATGATATAGCTTGATCCATTGAATTTTAAGGAAAATGTAAAGAATATAAATTGGAGATTATTCATGAATAGTGAAATCAAATTCATTGAAAGAACCAAACATGAACACTCACTGAGCTGTCAGGTAGGGTCAAAAGAATACAAGTCAAGTGAGTTTATAAAACAAAATACAATGAGCATGGAAAGGTCGATAAGTACGTGATTCATTTGGTTGCTAAAGAGTATTTTAAAAGTATGAAGTGGATACTACAAAAGTTTTTGTATCAATGGTAAGGATGGATGCAATAAAAATGATTATTTTTTTAGGTTCACCTACACATAAGAAATGGATAATTTTTTAGCTGGATCTTAAATGAGTTTTTTCCATGGTGAGCTGAGTGGAGATATTTTTGTGGCCAGCCAAGAGAATTTAAAAAAAAAAAGTAAGTGAGCATCTACTTTATAAGCTACACAAAGCCTTATATGGATTAAAACAAGCTCCATGTGCATGGTTTAGTCGAATTAAAGCACATTTCATTAGTGATGGGTTTTTAAAGGTGTAACAACGAGTAAACATTATATACAAAAAAAAGAAGAGAAAGAAAATTTATAATTGTAAATATTTATGTTCATGATTTAATCATTATTGGTGATGTTGAAGTTATAACGTCTCACCTTAAAAGCTCTATGTTAAATGAGTGACATTTCTAACTTGGAGAAGATGAGATTTTTTCTTAGGATCGAGGTGCTATAAAAATATGAAGGTATTTATATATGCCAAAATAAATATTCATTAGAGTTCTTGAAAAGAATTGGTATACTAAAAAATAATTTTATTTACAGTCCATTAGTTATAAGTTTTATAATAAGTAAAGATAAAAATGAAGATTTTGTTGATGAGACATATTACAATAAACTTGTGGGTAGTTAAATAAATTTCACTACCATAAGAACTATCATAATGTTTG
Source organism: Sapria himalayana (assembly GCA_029783825.1). NCBI lineage: Eukaryota > Viridiplantae > Streptophyta > Magnoliopsida > Malpighiales > Rafflesiaceae > Sapria > Sapria himalayana. The sequence goes on along the minus strand of JAREIK010001147.1, from coordinate 2,852,518 downwards.
TTATATGTCTTATTAGTAGATATATGTCAAAACCAATGAAGATTCATCTACAAGAAGCTAAGAAAGTACTTTGATACTTTAAAAGAACTACAAACCATGGAATACATTATAAGAAAGGAAGAGAAAATGAGAAGTTAGTATTTACTAATTGTGATTGTGCTAGAGATGTGAAAGAGAGAAAGTGCACATATGTTTATGTAGTATTATTGAATTTAAGTATTATTTTGTGGTATTCAAAAAAAAAAAGCCTATTATAACTTTATCAATCACATAAGTTAAAGTTTGTGGCAACTATTATTTGTGCTTGTTAAGGTATCTAGATGAAAATAATTTTAAAGGAAATATGACATTCTGATGGAGTTTGTAATACTATAATGTGTGATAATAGTTTAACCATCAACTTGTATAAAAATCTAATTATGCATAGATGTAGCAAGCATATTGATGTAAGGTTTCATTTACTAAGAGAACTTACCAAAGAAAGTATAGTTGAATTAGTTTATTGTGGGAGTCATGATCAAGTGGCGGACATAATGACCAAGTTATTTAAACTTCAAGTTTTTTAGAAACTTTGAAAGATGATGGAAGTATGTACAATTTTTGTTATAAACTAATTACTTCACTGTAATTAGTTTAAGGAAAATAATGACGACTTTGTGTGTATTTGAATTACTTAAAACAAGTCTTTGTTTTTATGTTTTTATTATGTTTGAATAAGTCTTAGATAAGTCATAGTTTTAGAATTAGTTATGTATTTGAGTAAGTGTTTATTAAGTACTAGTCTTTAGGATTCTATTATCTATTTGAATATATAAGTATTGGATATGTCCAAGTCTTTAAGGTTATGTTATATATATTTGAATAAGTCTTTAATAAGTCATAGTCTTTAGACTTCTATTATGTATTGAATAAGTAGTGAATAAGACTTAGTCTTTAGGATTTGGTTATTACTTTGAATCTATAAAAGGTTATAAGGGTGTGAATTTTTTAAAATAAGAAAACGAATTATAGAATTGTTATTTGTCTCATATTTTAATTCTTATCATTAATTATTGTTCTGGCCTAGTTATTATCAAATAGATTGAAATGTTTGTTTAAAGATACTTGTGTATTCTTTATAATGTTATATGCATTTTTCAAAAAAGATATATATAGTATACTTCCTAAATAATATATACATTATATATGTTATTTCAAAGAGCATATATAAATTGTATATGTTTTACCAAAAACATATATAGACTAAATATGTTTGTCGAAAAATGTATGCATAATATATATATATATATAGTAATAGTATATATATTTTTTGAATACCATATATTGCATAAAGGAAAGATTATCAAATAGAGTGGGTGGGAAGTAATACTTAATTATAAGAGTGGTTTTAAAATATAATTTCTCTAAAGTGAATTGTAAAAATTGATATAACCAATCATTAACAAAAACTAGGGTGGGTGAGAAGCTCTTGTAATGGAAACTCGTGGCAGCTCGTCACGAGCTACCAACGAGCACAGTGAAGCTCGTAACAAGTTAATGTGAGCCATAGGGGGAGCTCGTAACGAGCTCTACTTATGAGTTCCCTAGAGCTCATAAGGAGCTCATTATGTTTAGCTCATAATGAGCTGCGGTGAGCTACTAACGTGGAGCACTTGTTAAAATGATACACATCCATGTTTATTTTCCTTTTTTTTTGACTTTAGTTGATTCCATGATTTGTTCTTCTTTTCTCATTTGTAGACTTAAGTTGGTTCTATGTTTTCTTGTTTTTGACTTTAGATGATATTATAACAATTGTCTTCATATCAATTTATATAAGAATCGAAACATGTAGTGAACAAAATATTTTGGAGTGAAATACAAATACTTTTCTCTTCTCTTATTTTCTTTTTTTCTCGGTGCAATTTCTTTTCTTTTGTTTTCTATTCCTTTGTTTCTAATGCACTAATCAGCACCTTCCAACAACTAGTATCAGAGGACAAGTTAATCAAAGATGGTACTATTCTGGCACTAGTCTAAGCACAATTTTGACACCACTATAACACTACTTTTGCATCAAACAAAATTTTTCTGATCATCACCATGGAAACCTCAACTTCAACGTCGCATCAATTCATTCCATCTTTAACGAAAAAATTATGATTTTTGGAGCATTAAAATGAAAACCATCCTACTAGCTTTTGATTTGTGGGATGTAGTGGAAAATGGCATTCCAAAAATACATAGGGTCAATTAAAAAGGAAGAGCTAACTACGAAAACCTCATCCACCACAACCGTAACTTTTGAAAGCTCATCGTTGATGATAAGCTCGATGAAAGAATGGAAAAAGAAAGATGCAAATGCACTTGCCAAAATTCATTAAGCTATCACTGACTCCATATTTCCAAGAATCATTAACTCTACTTCAGCAAAACAAGCATGAGAGACGCTGAGAGCTAAAGGTACCATCAAAAGTCGGGAAATCTTCAAACCCTGAGAAGAGAATTTGAAAATCTCCAAATTAAAGAAGATAAAAGCATCAAAGATTGATTTCTCTCACTGAAAAACTGATTCTATGATCAACATTATTGAGGAGTCAAAAAACTTCTCAACATTTTCCATAACTGAGTTTGTTGGTTCCCTACAAGCTCATGAGCAAAGAATTTCTCAGTGGAATGAGTCCTCCGCCGAAGGTGCTTTTCAATCAGCACACAAAAATAAATTTCAAAACAAAGGCGGAAAGAATCAGAACTGGCACATCATCAACAATAAAGGCGAGTCGTGCAAACCTATAGAAGGAGAAAGGAAAAAAATTCCCCCCTCGTGGTGTCTACAAAAATTCAACACATCTTGAAAAGATTATTGGTACAAAGGAAAACCTCAGTACCCGAACTATGAGAAGTTTGGTCACACCGATAAAACCTATAGGTTCAAACAAAATTAGCAAGCTATTTTCTAAATCCATAGATGGAGCTCGCATCTTTTAAGCTTTCCAAGCAGCAACAATGAAGAATGATGTGTGGTTTATCGATAGTGGTTGCACAAACAACTTAGCAAAAAATGAACATTATTTTATTAATATCGATTCCATCAAAGTACCAGTAAGAATAAGTAATGGAGCATTAGTTGAATCCAAGGGCAAAGACACTATTGCAATCCAAACTCTAAAGGGTATGAGGTTCATTGACAATATTCTTTTCATCTCCGATCTGGATCAAAATTTGCTAAGTGTGCATCAAATGATGACGAAGGGTTACTCATTATTATTTGAAGGTAATGCTTGTGCAATTTTAGATCACCAAAAAAGAGAGATAGCAAATGTCAAGATGGAGAACAAGACATTCCCAATTCATTAGAACTATGCCACTGAAAATACACTAGTGTCAAAAGCTAGTACAGATAGTTCACTTTGACACAAAAGATTTGGACATTGCAGCATTCAAAATCTTAACTACTTTCCCAGAAAGTCATGGTGAAAGATCTACCCATCATTAGTAATCTAAATGGTATCTATGAAAGATGTTAACTTGGGAAGATGCATCAAAAATCATTTCCTATCAGCACAGCTTGACGTGCCTCATAGAAACTACAATTGGTGCACACTGATGTTTGTGATCCAAGGAGAACGTTTTCATTGGATAGTAGCAAATATTTCATCCTTTTTATTAATAATTATTCTCTAATGAATTGGGTTGATTTTCTCAAAAATAGATATGAGGGGTTTGGGATATTCCAGAAATTCAAAAAGATGGTTAAAAACCAAAGTGGTCTTCAAATTCTGACTCTCCATAGCGACAATGACACCGAGTACACCTCCTCCGAATTTAATAAATTCTATAAAGAAAAAAAGATACATCATCAATTTACCATTGCATACACACCACAACGGGATGGTGTTTTTGAATGAAAAAATAGAATAATTATGGATATGGTGAAATCTATGTTTGGAGAGAAAAAGATGTCTTACAAGTTTTGGGTCGAAGCTATTTTTACTGTAGTATATCTTCAAAACAGATGTATCACAAAATTTGTCACTGATATGACTCAACTTGAAGTGTGGTTTGGATACAAACCATCAGTCAGACACTTGAAAGTATTTGGTTGTATATGTTATTTGCATATTCCAGTAAAAAAAAGGCACAAGCTGGAAGCAAAAGCAGAAAAAGGAATTTTCATGGGATATAGCTTTCAATCCGAAAGCTATCGAATTTACAATCTACAGACTCATAAAATTATGGTGAGCAGAGATGTAACTTTCAATGAAGATGCTTTTTGGAATTGTGGAAAAAATTCAAAAAATCATGAATTAACCAAGTTGAGGAATATACTCCGCTACCTATTCACAATCCTTCATCCCAAAAAAAAATTATAGTTATGATTCAAAATCTGATGATTTTGAATTACCTCAACCAAATTCACCAAGGAGAGATGAAAACTCATCATCTGAATCTCCACCATGCACACATGTTTCAAGTGTGTATTGAGATACTCCACAAATATTTGAGTCATGCAACTATGGCCCAGTAGTTATGATGAAGCAACTTTGTATGAAGAATGGAGAAATACAATGATGGAGGAGATAAGAAAGATTGAGAAAATTCAAACATGGGAGTTGGCTAGAAAACTACTTCAAAAAAATATTATTGGAGTTAAATGGATTTACATAACAAAAAAAATCCAGATGGCTCAATTTAAAATCACAAGGCAAGATTGGTTGCAAAATGATACTCATAATAATTTAGTGTTGACCACAACGAGACATTTGCGCTAGTGTCAAGGCAAGATACAGTCAGATCCATCCTAGCTTTTGCAATACATAAAGGACGGAAAATGTATTAGCTTGATGTAAAATTAGCTTTCCTCAATGGTTATCTCGAGAAAAAAATTTATATTGAGCAACTACAAGGTTTTGTGGTAAAAGATATAGAAGAAAAAATCTTAAAGCTCAAAAAGGCTTTCTACGGCCTAAAACAAGCTCTGCGAGCTTGGTACAAAAGGATTGATTTCTATTTCAATGATTCTAACTTTATGATGAGTCTTAGTGAGCATACACTTTATGTGAAGGTGCAAGGACTGGACATTCTAATTGTTCCTTAATATGTTAATGATCTCATTATTACAGGTAATAATTCTAATTATTTCAGCATTTAAAGAAAATATGGAAATAGAATTTGAGATGATAGATATTGGCCTGATGAACTATTTTCTGGGCATATAAATTAGCCAAAGCAGTGAAAATATTTTCATTTGTCAAAAAAAGTACACCAAAAATTTACTGAAAAAGTTCAGCATGGAAGATTGCAAAGCAATGGCAATTCCATTGGTTTCATGTGAAAAATTAGTAAAAGAATATGATTCACTAAGTACATAAGAGAAGTTGTACAGAAGCATAATTGGCGTCTATTGTATTTGATAGCAACGCGACCTAACATCATGTATGTTGTAAGCCTATTTTCTAGGTACATGCAAAAGCCAGTCCAAGTTCATCTCATTGCTACCAAAAGCATATTTAGGTACGTGAAGGCTACTTTTGATTTTGGCATCTAGTATAAACCAACAAAAAATCTAGTGTTGGTTTGTTACTCTGACAATGATTGTGCTGGTTCTCTAGATGAGATAAAAAGTATATCCGGTTATTTATTTTCATATGGAAAAGGTATATTTTCATGGTTATCACATGAGTAGGAAATAGTGACTAAATCAACCGCAGAAGCAGAATATATAGCAACTTGTGAAGAAAAAAAATCATGTGATATGGATTAGAAGAATTTTCTCTGATTTGGGTAAAATTCAAAAAGGGCCAACAATAATTTTTTGTGATAACAAATATGTAATTGCTATTTTGAAAAATCTAGTGCAACACTGGATGATAAAGCATATTAAAATAAAATATCACATGCTTAGAGAAGTAAAAAATAAAGGTGAAATTTGTCTCATTCATTGTAATATCAATGAGCAGGTTGTAAATATTTTCACTAAGTTGCTACCTAAAGCAAAGTTTGAGAACCTCATGAACAAAGTCATAATTTGTGACATGCATATCAAAGAGGAGTGTTGGGATGATACATATCCACATTTATTTTCCATTTTTTTGACTTTAGTTGAGTCCATGATTTGCTCTTCTTTTCTCATTTATAAACTTTAGTTGGTTCCATGTTTTCTTATTTTTGACTTTAATTTTTTGACTTTAGATGATATGATGACAATTGGCTTCATATCATCTATATAAGAATTGAAACATGATTAAAATATTTTGGAGTGAAATACAAATACTTCTTTCTTCTCTTATTTTATTTTTCTCTCGGTGCAATTTCTTTTATTTCGTTACAAGGTCACCTGAGCTTTCCTAAGCTCCAAGGAGCTCATGGGGGCTCCTTACAAGCTCCGTTGAGCTCATTGTTGATATTGGGCCTCATCCCAATATCATGGGTTTGATGATATCAGGCTCATTACTGCATATATTGAACTATAATAATTGGGTCATTAGTTTTGATTAAAGAAAGTGCATGGGGTCATATTTTTAATAAACCATTCTTTTATTACAATTTTTTTTGTGATTATATAAGCTGTGTTTTACTATTTTTGCATTTTGATTGAATATCATTTATTTTTATTGTGGTTTCTGTGCTTACTCGCTCTTCCCCCACTGGGATTCTCTTCATCTTCTTCTCGAATTTATTTTTCTTCTTCTAAAATCTCCATTGCAATCCTTATTGAAGCAAGGAACTCTATTTTTAATACAATAATTGGTATCAAAGCTAGTTGTTTATCTAAGATTGAAGTATTTTGAATCTATTATTCAAAAGCTTCTCCAGATTAAATAATTCTGAACATATTATTCTGACCTAACCAGTTTTTTCATGGATCCTTCAGTTCTAGTGCATATCTGTTTAGATCCAAGGGATTTGTGTAAATTAAACACCAAATTCTATAAGATCCCCAATTTTGCTGCTTGAAATTTTTCAAAAATCTTTGAATAGAATACATCCAAGAATCTAAGTTTATCAAGCTCGGGGTCTATACCTATACCCTTGTTTGATGGTGAAAACTTTGATTATCAGTATGTTAAAATAAAAATACTATTTATATCACAAGATATATGAGATTTTGTTGAATTAGGTTACACAAAACCTTCAAACTTCTCTTCTCTGGAAGGAAATGAAGTGATAAAAGAATAAGAATTAAAGAAATTAAATACAAGAGCATTACAATTCATCTAATAGGGAGTCGTTAATGCTATTTTTTCTCAGTTACTGGGTTGCACTCAAGCCAAAGAGGCTTGGGATATCCTTAAGGAAGAGTTCCAGGGAGATAAAAAATATTGAGGAGCTCTTCTTCACTCATTGAGGAAGGATTTTGAGAATTTGAAAATGAACAACTCAGATTCTCTTACTAATTTATCCACTTAATTTTTGGACATAGTAAATCAACTAAAATTGCATGGAAAAATTATTAATAAATCTTGATTAGTAAATAAATTGCTCATATGTATGCCTGCTAAATTTAATTCCATTGTAGCTATAATAGAGGAAACAAAAGATCTGTCTGACTTGGCCATTCAATAAGTTCAAAGCTCTTTAAAATCTTATGAGAGCAGACTATTCAAAAGGGTTGAATCATCTATTAAATCGGCCATGTAGTCAAGATGGAAAACTCAGACACTGAAGTAAGAAAACCAAGTAATACAAGCTAAAAGAAATGGGTCATCCAGGTATGTTTTAAAAAATAAAATTAGAGATAAAAATAAACTTCATACCTCTTATGTAACCTCTAATATCCCTCTTAATGGATCACTAATCTCTTGCAATATATGCAAGAGAACCAACCACATTGAGAAAGAGTATTGTTTCAGAAAACAGAACAAATGTCTAAACTATAAAAAATTTGGGTACTTTTCTAGGGAATGTAGGTTGAAGCATACTCTATGTGCTAGTTGTGCAGAACAAAAAACCTCTACAGAACACTTATTCATGTAACTGAAACAAAAAATAACCATGTATGGTTTCTAGAAAGTGGTTATTCAAACCAAATGTCTGGTAATCAAAATATATTTGTGGATTTACTGCTAGTAGGAAATTCACAATTTTAATTAGGAAATGATGACCTTGTCCAAGCAAAAGCAAAGGGTATAGTCACTGTTCCACATCCACATGAGATAAAATTATAAGAGATGTCATGCTGGTTCTAGCACTAGATCAGAATCTCCTTAGTGTGAGGTAGTTAATAGAGAGAGAATTTAGTTTGGTATTCAAAAATAATATCACATATTTGATCAAGAGTCAGAGGACCATCTCTAGACAGTAAATATGTCAAGTGGAAGGAGTTTTCCACTGACCCTCAATCAAATAGTGGATAAGGCATTAACCATGAATGCTGAGTTAGAAGCATCCATATGGAATAGAAGGTTTGGGCACCTTAACTACACAAGTTTAAAAAACTTTTTTCAAAATCAACTTGTGAAAGGTTTACCCACTAACCTAAGCATTCACACTTCTATTTGTGAGGAATGTGCCTTAGAAAAGTAGTCCGGACAGAACTTTCCCAAGGACTCTGCCTGGAAAGCATCCTAGCCCCTAGTAATGATTCATGCAGACATCTGTGAACCTATGTTAGTCCAATCCTTGGAAAACAACAACTATTTCTTGTTGTTTGTTGATGATTGCACTCGATACATGTGGGTGTATTTCTTGAATCACAAGGCTGAAGTCCTTGACTATTTCAAGATATTTATGTCCCTAATAGAGAGATAATTTGGTCTAAGTGTGAAAACACTTGGAACAGATAGAGATGGTGAATTTTTCTCACACAAGTTCAATAATTTCTGTGAACAAAGAGGAATTCACTGACACATAACTACCTCCTGCTCACCATAACTAAATGTTATTGCAAAGAGGTGAAATAGAAGTTTATTGGAAATGACCAGTACTCTCTTGAATGAAAAACACATGCCTAAACACTATTAGGCAGAGGTTGTAAATATAGCAGTATACTAGCTCAATGGATGTCCTACTAGGGCATTGGATAATCTCACTCCACCACAGGCTTGGAGTGGGAGGAAACCCAATGTAAAACATCTCAAAGTATTTGGGACTGTATCCTACTCCCACATACCGAAACCTACTAGAACCAAGTTAGACTTCAAGAGTCTAAAATGTATTATAGTTGGATATAGTCTGCAATCCAAGGGTTACAGACTATATTCACCAGAAATAAGAATATTTTTGATGAGCAGAGATGTAATTGTTGATGAAAATGCAAGATAGGAAGAAAGTTTACAAAATTCTGATATGCAAGCTACTAGCATATAAGACTGAAATTTAAATGCATCAATAAGTGATAGCAAAGAAAGTAATCCAAAGTACGTTTCATGTTCTCCTTCCAATCTAGAGTCAGACATAGAGGAACTACATGATACAGTTACACCAGTTAAATATAAGTCCTTGACTAAGATATATCAATAATGCAATTACTCCTCAGTTGAGTCACTCAACTATGAAAAGGTAGTAAAACATAAGTATGGGTTGATGCAATGAAGATAGAAATATCTATCTTTATTTAGTAGACTAACCCCAAAATATATGTAGTATTGGTGTCAAATGGTTATTTAAGATTAAAACCCAACAAATTTTTAATATCCTTAGCTGGATAGAAAGGTTGGGTCTTGTTCCAACTAGACATTAAATCAATCTTCTTGAATGATAAGCTCAAAGAGGAGATTTATGTAGAACAATCAATTGTGTTTGTAAAACAAGGGGTTGAGCACTATGGTTATAGATTAAACAAGACTTCTTATGGGTTTAAACAAGCTTTTCGTGCTTGGTATCAACAAATAAACTCTTGTTGAAAATAGGATTCAAACATAGTATGAGTGAGCCAATATTCTATATTAAAAAGACTAAAAATTCTGGAATATTGATTGTGTTAATCTATGTAGGTGACATAATCTTTACGAGTAATAAATCAGAACTAATAGAAGCTTTTAGACAAGATATGCAAAATAAGTATGAAATGTCAGACCTAGGAAAATTGAGGTACTTCTTGGGGCTAGAAATTTTTCAAGACTCATGTGGTGTATCAGTATGCCAAACAAGATACATACAATCTATACTGAGAAACTATGGCATGAATGACTGTAAACCAATCTCTACACCTATGGATATAAACACAGAAATTAATTTTTACCCAAGGTAGAATAGTTGATGGTAAATCATATAGAAGTCTAATTGGAAGTCTATTGTATGCTTCTGTCACATGGCCTAACATAGTGTATGTTGTACATCTTTTGTCTTGGTTTATGCATGCACCTAATCATATACACCTTAATTTTGGGTATTATGATATTTGGGTATCTTAAAGGAACTTTGGACTTAGGTCTAAAGTACTCCAAATTCACTTTCACAAAAATATTTGGGTATTATGATAATAATTGGGTAGGATGTCCAGAAGATTATTGAAGTACTTTTGGATACATCTTCACTCTAGGAACTGTAGCTGTTTCTTGGTCATTAAAGAAACAATTTTTAGTTGTACTATTTACTACTGAAGCTGAATATGTTTCTGCTTCAGTAGCAACAGCACATGCCTTGTGAAAGAGAAAATTATTGACTGATCTAGATGAACCTTTAAAAGACCTAATTGATATACTATGTTATAATCAGTCAACTATATCCATAGCTAGTAATATTATAATGCATAGTAAAACAAAGCACATAGGACTTAGATATCATTTTATTAAAGAAGCAATTGAGTCTAATGAAATAAAATTGATCTTTTATAGAACAGAAGAACTAGCAAATATCTTCACCAAGTCACTACCTAAAGAGACGTTAGTATTTCTAAGAGAAAAGCTAGAACTTGAATCTATTACATCAAATGGGGAAGAATGTTGATATTGGGCATCGCCCCAATATCATGAGTTTGATGATATCGCGCTCATTACTGCATATATCAGACTACAATTATTGGGTCATTAGTTTTTATTAAAAAAAGTATGCGTGGTCATATTTTTAATAAAGCCATTCTTTTATTACTTTTTTTTATTGTGACTATATAAGTTGTGTTTTAATGTGTTTGTATTTTGATTGAAAATCTTTTATTTTTATTACAGTTTCTGTGCCTGATCTCTCTCTTCTTCTATTTCTATTCTCTTCATCTTCTTCTCGGATTTATTCTTCTTCTTCTAAAATTTCTACTACCATTCTTGTTGAAGCAAAGAACTATGTTATTAATACAACACTCATAACATTGAGCTCACGAGAGCTTATAACATGGAGCTACTTACAAGCTCTTTACTAGCTCTAGTGAGCTCATAACATGGAGCTCGTAAGGAAGCTCGTTACGAGCTTCCTTACGAGCTCACGAGAACTCCTTATGAGCTCTCTGATATTGGTAACGAGCTCATCTAAGCAATTTTCTAGCTCATGAAAGTTCGTTACGTGGAGCATTTTACAAGCTCTGGTGAGCTCGCAACGTGTAGCTCTTTAAGATCTTTTTAGAGCTACATGAGCTTCTTATTAGCACAAGGGAGCTCATTACGAGCTTCCCTAATCTCACGGGATCTCCCCAAAGCTCATTATGAGCTCACCTAAGCTACTTACGAGCTCACATGAGCTAACATGAGCTTGTCACGTGAACTCGTTAAGTGGAGTTCGTTATAAGCTCCGACAAGCTCATAATGTAGAACTCATTATTAGCTCAGGAATGCTCATAACGTGGAGCTTATTACGTGCTCCTCGGAGCTCACATGAGCTCCTTAGGAACTCACAAGTGTTAAATAAATATTAAATGTCAACTTTTAATGGGGAGTTTTGTTAAACATTAAATGTATGTTTTTAATGGGGAAGATGAAATATCAAGAGTCAGTAGTTACTCTTATAGGTGATTATGATTTTTAATTTTCGGTTTTATTAGGACAAACTACCGCATATAAATAAATCATTGTATTGATTGTAATAAACAAGAATTAAAAAAGAAAGAGTCTTTTTCATAAATATTTTCCCCTCGATTATAGTTTGCAGCCAATTTTTTTTACAACTTGGTATCAGGGAGATGGGAAGTATAATCAATAATGTCCCACTGCCCCGATTAACGAACATGAATTACGAGAATTGGAGCATCTAAATGAAAGCTCTTATCGGTTCTGTGGATTGTTGGGCAGTGGTTCAAGAAGGTTTCGAAGAACCAGAATCTAGCGAATGATATATGACGGCTCAAAATAAGATGTTGAAGAGACACGATCAAAAGATAAGACGACATTGTACATCATGTTCCGAGCTGTTGATGAGTCGGGCTTTGAGAAGATTGGGAGTACAAAAACTTCAAAAGAAGCATGAGGCATCTTAGAGACTATGTACAAAAGAACCGACTGAGTTAAACAAGTTCATCTATAAACTCTTCGCAATGAGTTTGAAGGCATAAAAATGAAGGAGTCAGAAGGTGTGTCCGATTACATCACGTGTGTTCAAACCGTGGTGAATCAACTCAACCGAGACGGAGAAAAATTGTCCGATGCACGAGTTGTAGAAAAGATTCTAAGGTCGTTAACCGATAGTTTCGAGAATGTGGTATCTGTCATAGAAGAGTCAAAGGATCTAGCAACATTCACAGTCGACGAGCTTGCAGGTTTTCTAATGGCACATGAATATCATAAAAAGAAGAAGGATGAGGAGACACTTAAGCAGACACTTCAAACCAAAGTATCGTTAAATGACGAAAAGGTATTTTATTCTCAAAACTTTCGAGGTAAATGGCATGGCCATGGTAGTCTAGGAAATAGTCGCATTGGGAAAAGACATAGTCAAAAAAAGTATCATGAGGAGAAGGGGAAATCAAACCAACAAAATTGGCATGGAAGAGGACGTGATCGTGGAAGAGGCGGTCAGTCAAATTATTCAAACTTCGAGTGCTACAAGTGTGGCAAATATGGTCACTATGCAAAGGATTGTAATTCCGATAAATATTACAATTGTGGAAATGTGTGATATTTTACAAGAGAATATCGAGTCGAGAAAAAAATGGAAGAGACAACCAACCTTGCCATGGAAGATGAGGTGGAAGAAGGCTTTCTCTTAATGGCATATAATAAAGTCAACACTGACAACGACATAGTGTGGTACCTCGACACGGCTGCAAGCGACCATATGTGTGGGCACGAGCATTATTTCAAAGAGATACGAAAGGTTGAAGCTGTATCTGTATCATTTGAAGATGGCTCGAAGGTTGAGGTCAAAGGCCAAAGTACGATTTATTATGTACAAAAGGATGCTTTCATTGGGTCAATCCAAGATGTGTATTACGTACTAAACCTCAAGAGCAACATTTTAAGTATGAGACAACTCATTGAGAAATGTTATTCAGTTTTTATGAAAGACCGGATATTACTATTGAAAGATAAGCAAGGGCGTTCAGTCGCACAAATTGAAATGGGAAGAAATTAGATGTACAAACTGAATTTGAGAATTGTACAAGAAAAATGTTTACAAGTCAACATGGAAGACAAGGCATCATTATGGCATCTCCATTTTGGTCATCTACATCATGAAGGCCTAAACAAGTTGGCAAAGAAGAACATGGTGCACAGACTACCGGTCATGGAATACGATGAAAAATTTTGTGAAGAATGTGTTCTTGGAAAGCATGCAAGAATGTCATTTCAAAAGAAGGTAGAATATTGAGCTAAGTAACCTCTCGAGTTGATTCATTCCGACATATGTGGACCAATCACCCCTGAATCTTTCAGTGGCAAAAGGTATTTCATTTCCTTTATTGATTATTTCTCACGAAAAACTTGGGTATATTTTCTAAAAGAAAAATCCGAGGTATTTGAGGTGTTCAAAAAATTCAAAGTACTGGTGGAAAAGACAACCTGTAGATATATTAAATCTGTATGATCCGATAGAGGTGGAAAATACACTTTGATGATTTTCATGGAGTATTGTGAGGAGCGAGGCATAAAGCAATTTTTAACCGCACCGTACTCTCCACAGCAAAATGGTGTAGCCGAGAGGAAGAACCAGACCATTCTTGACATAGTTCGGTCAATGCTCAAAAGCAAAAAAATGCCGAATGAATTTTGGACTGAATCCATGCAATGCACCATCTATGTTCAAAATCGGTGTCCACATGCAAAGTTGTATGATCAAACACCATAAGAGACATGGAGTGGAAAAAACCGACAGTCTCTCATTTCAAAGATACGGAAGTTTGGCCTACTCACACGTGCTGAATCAGCGAAGAACAAAGCTCGAGGACAAAAGAAAAAGATATATTTTTATTGGGTATGATGAGAAAACAAAAGGATACAAGCTATTCGACCTGATAAGCAAGAAGATTCTAGTGAGCCGTGATGTACGAGTTCATGAAGCAAATGAATGGGATTGGAATAAAGCAACAGAGGATATCATTGATGTTGGAGAATCATCAATTTCTATGCCAATAACTATACCAAAAAATTCTGAAACCATCGATGATGAAGATGAACCGCGACAACCCAAAATGCGTAGCTTACAAGATTTGTATGATTCGACAAATGAGGTACACCTTGTATGTCTTTTGGTAGATTCCGAAAATTTAAGTTTTGAATAGGCAATGCAAGACAAGAAGTGGTAAACTGCCATGGACAATGAGATTAAAGCAATAGATCGCAACAACACATGGGAGTTAGCAGAATTGCCGAAAGGAACTCAGCCTATTGATGCCAAGTAGGTATTTAAGAGAAAGATGAATGATCAAGGAAAGATAGAATGGTATAAGGCGAGAGTTATAACAAAGGGATACAAGCAAAAGGCGGGAATCGACTATGACGAGGTGTTTGCTCCTGTTGCAAGAATGGAGACAATCAGATTGCTCATTTCACAAGCGGCTCAATTCAATTGGCCGATATTACAAATGGATGTCAAATCGACATTCTTGAATGGTGTGCTTAAAGAAAAAGTTTATATAAAACAACCACCCGGGTACATGAAAATCGGAGAAAAAAATAAGGTATTGAAATTGAAGAAGGCACTTTATGGGTTAAAGCAAGCATCGTGGGCTTGGAATACTTGTATTGATACATGCTTCAAAGAGAAAGGGTTCGAGCAATGTCCCTATGAACATGCCCTTTATGTGAAGAAGAGTGGAGATACTGTGTTATTTGTTGCTCTTTATGTTGATGATCTCATTTTTATGGGGAATAATAATGAAATAATATAAAAGTTCAAGAGCACAATGACACAGGAATTCGAGATGACATATTAGGGCTTGATGAAGTTTTTCCTTGATCTAGAGGTAAGACAAGAAAAGATGGGTATTTGTATCCCATGAGACATATATAAAAATCATTTTGAAGAAGTACATGATGGAGTATGGCAATCTAGTTTCGACACCAATAGAACCAGGTACAAAACTTTTTAAGTTTGATGGAGGAGAATGAGTCGATGCAAGCAAATACTGGAGTTTAGTGGGAAGCCTTCGCTATCACACATGCACAAAGCCGGACCTTGCATTAAGTGTCGGCATTGTAAGTCGGTCCATGGGGGAGCCAGTCTATTCACATTGGAAGGCATTAAAGTGAATCTTTCGATACATCAAAGGAACAATATCACTCGGGTTATTTTATACAAATGTGGTAGATTACAAGTTGGTCGGGTACTCCAGCATTGATTGGTACAGAGACTTGGATGATTGGAAAAGCACATCGGGTTATGTGTTTTTTATAGGTGACATGGCGTTTACTTGGCTTTCAAAGAAGCAACCAATTATGACACTCTCGACATGTTAAGCTAAATATGTGGTCACATCTTTGTGTGTACGTCATGCGATATGGCTCAGAAATTTGTTGGGCAAGATGGAGCAACAACAACTCGGTGCAACTGAGATATGAGTTGACAACAAATCAGCAATTGAGTTGAGCAAAAACTCGGTGAATCATGAGAGAACAAGCATATTAACGTTCATTTTCACTTCATTCGAGATCAAGTGAATGAAGGAAATATAAAATTAGTATATGTGGCAAGTCGGGACCAAGTCGTAGATATCTTCACCAAACCGCTACCTATGATACTACTTGACAACTGCAAAAGATTACTCGGCATGAAAGTTGACAGAAGCATTTAAGTTTATGGGGGAGTTTTGTTAAATAAACAATAAATATCCATTTTTAATGGGGAGTTTTGTTAAACATTAAATGTATGTTTTTAATGGGGAAGATAAAATGTCAAGAGTCAGTAGTTACGCTTATAGGTGATAATGATTTTTAATTTTCGGTTTTATTAGGGCAAACTATCGCCTATAAATAAATCATTGTATTGATTGTAATAAACAAGAATTAAAAAAAAAGTCTCTTTTCAGAAATATTTTTTCCTCGGTTATAGTTTGCAGCCAATTTTTTTTTACAACAAGAGCTCTTGTGTGCTCAAAAGAATATCACGATGAACTCGTGCGAACTTCCAGGGCAGGAGCTTAACTCCCAAATCCTAAATTATCACTTTAACTAATTATAATTTATAATTTTCCCTTTTATAAACTATATATATTATTTAAAAAACAAATATATATAGTATATATTATTAATATTATTTCGAAAAACATATATAAATTATAAATGTTTACTGTATAAACATATATTTTTTAAAAATATAATACAATATATGCTTTTTGAAAATATGTATACATTTTATATGTTTAATGTATACACATATATACATTTATGCATGTATAGTATATACATTTATACATATATAATTTATACATATGACTATATATATTTTGTTTCAAAAACACTTCTTTTTTTATGATTTTCTAAGATGTATTATGTTTTAGGGTTCAAATTCAATAACATTTATGATTTGGTCTTCAAATCATTAATTTTTGTAACATTAATGAGGGTAGGTGAAACATCATCTTACCCACATTAAAAATCCATTTGAGGTTTTCAACTTTATATTCTATAAAAGGAGAGTTCCCCTTTTTAAAATGTATCTCAATCTCAATTTCTTTTTAGCTTATATTTCTTTTATTGTATTGCTTATTTTATTATCTTAAGAGTTGAATTTTATAATTTCAAATTATTATTGTGGATTCTATTTTTATAATAGTTATATAAAAGGTTGAGTTTAGATAATAACTTTTGTAGTTAATTATATCTAGGAAAGTTTTGCCATATGAGTGATAAGAGCCTCAAGGTTTATGGTTTTTAAGAGTGTATTGCACCCCTCTACTTATCCAATAATCTTTTTGATCTATTAACACAACTAGTTACAATTATTCTTGATTATTGTTCAATATAAAAGTGAAACAAATGGCAACAAAATTTGAAGTATAAAAATTTGATGAGAATATTTTTTATTATGAAAATTAAAATTAAGGCAATTTTGAGGAATGGTGATTTCTTAGATGCAATTAGAAAAGGCTCGCCAGGATTTTGAAGATAAGTGGAATGAGATAAATAATAATGTGATTGTCGATCTATATTTTACAGTTGATCATATTAACACTTTGAATACTGTATTTTACCAACTTACTATGTTGGGTTATAAAATAGAAGAAGTTAAACATACTGAGGTTTTACTTCAAAGTTTATTGTTTACATGATTTGTATAATTAACTTTATCATCAATTTGATAAAAAAATATTTTGATAGATAGTATAATCTTAAATGATATTGCCATTACCATCTTAGAAGAAGAAAGTAGATGCAAAAATAAGAATAATATATATGTAAATGCATAACAAGTAGAAGCCTTGATGGTGATATGAGGAAGATCAATAGAGTGTGGTCCTAGTGGGAGTCAAAATTATAGTTGATAAAAATCAAGAAGTAAGAAAAAATATTAAGTACTATGACTATAGCAAGAAATGATACTTCAAAAAAGATTGTTGGTTTAAGAAAAAGAGTATGGATGATTAGTTATCAAATACTCAATAGAATATAGCAAGTATCAATGATGGTGGCAATATTTTATGTAGTAAGATGACAATAATAGTTAAAAATAGAAAGCAGTTTGGTGATGTGTGGTTGCTAGGCTCAGGAGCTTCATGACACATGACATTGCAAAAAGGTTGGTTTTACAAATATGAATCAAATCTCAAAAGGGTCGTGAAAATGAATAATGATCATGCTTTAAAGATTATTGGTATCAGTACTTTCAAAATAAAAATATTTAATAGTATGATTCGTACCATTCAAAAGGTATGATAAGTTATGGACTTAAAGAAAAACCTATTGTCTACAAATAGATTGTCTTTGGTGTGAAACTCATATTGAGAATGAGATAATAAACATTATTAAAGGCACACTTATCATTATGAGAGGTGCACTTATAGGAGAAATAGTATATGAAGCTGATGCATGTAATGTATCAATTAGCAAAGGAGAAGAATCAACGATGATATAACATCTCAAACTAGGCCACTTGTCAGAACAAAGTTTAAAAATTCTCTCTAACAAAAAACTACTTATAGGGCTCAAATTAGTAAACTTAGCTTATTGTGAGTATCATCATAAGTAAGCAGAATAAATTGGAATTGAGTAGATTAATTGCAAATAGTAAATATATTTTAGACTTGATACATTCTGATGTATGGGAATCACTAGAAATGTCTCAAGGATGAGCAAAATATTTTGTATCTTTCGTTGATGATTATTCAAGAAGATATTGGATGTATTTAATTAAAAAGTCTGATATGTTTTTAATTTTTAAAGACTTCAAAGCATAGGTAGGAACTTTGGGGAAAAGGGTTAAGTATTTGTAGACATATATTAGAAGAGAGTATATAGATAATGAGTTTCTTGCTCTTTGTAAGTAATAAGGTATCAAATGATTGTTCATAGTCACATATACACGCCACAATAAAATGAAGTAGCATAGCAGTTGAAATAGCTAGTACTGCATGTCATATAATAAATTTGTTGGCATCAACTGTAATTGATTTGAAAATACCAATGGAAATGGGGACTAGTTAGCCTATAGATTTCTCTACTTTACACTTTTTTGGATATCATGCATATGTAATGTACAACGCTCAATAAAGAATAAAGTTGAATTCAAAATCCAAAAAATATATATTCTTAAGATATACTAAAGGAGTGAAGGGGTATCACATGTGGGATCCCACTACCCGCGAGATAATTATCAGCAGAGATATAATCTTTGTAGAAAATCAACTACACTAAATTGCCTATAATGATAACACATTAAAAGACTTTAAAAACTACTACTGTGCAAGTATAAAATAATCAGAGACAAAATATTCTAATATCTACGGAGGAAAAATCATAGCATGAACTATAATAGCAAATCGAGTCCGAGACTCAAGAAGTTATTCAACCAATAATTGATAGAAGGCCACTAGCTTGGTACCCGGAGTATATTATGGAGATAAATATTACACGTTATCTTCTATTAGAGGATGGAGAACCTTCAATATTTTACAAAGCTTTAAATAGTTCTGATGCAATTCTAATCTTTATAAATGATAGTAAAGAAAAAAGAAATTGAAGCTTTACATAATAACTAGACTTGGAAGCTAGTACCCTTATCACTGGGAAGACAAGTCATTGATAGTAAATGGGTTTACCAGAAAAAACATGATAGTAATGATCAAATATATTGGTATCATGCAAGATTATTGATAAAGGGATATGCTCAGAAAGAATACATTAACTTCAATGAGATTTTTTACCCGATAGTTTATCTTATAATAATCAGAGTTCTAATAAGTTTTTTTGCTATATTTTATTTATATTTGGAGTAGTTAGATGCCAAAAATGTATTTTTTCATGAAGAAATTGAAAAAAAAAATTATATGTTCCAACCAGAAGAATTTCCTGAAATAGGTAAGAAAAACTTAGTTTGTAAGTTGAACAAATCTCTATACGACCTAAATAGATATCGAGGTATTGATATAAGAGATTTGATTCATTTATCATTAACCTTGGGTATAATAGACTCAGTTCGGATTATTGTACATACTAAAAGAAGTTTGAGAATAAAAATAATTTCATCATTTTATTATTATACTTAGATAACATGGTAGTAGGCCCCAATAAATATCAAATATATAAGAATTGAAGGCATAGGTAGCTAGTAAGTTTGATATGAAGGACTTGAGACTAGCAAATAATATTCTATGAATGAAGATTTACTGAGACAAATAACAAAAAAAAATTGAATTTCTCACGAAAACAACTTAACAAGATTTTATGATATTTCAACATGCAAGGTAGTAAGTCAATTTCGATCCCACATCCTATTAATTTCAAATTATCCTCAAATATGTGTCATGTCCTAGCTTAGAAAAAAGAGAGGAAAAAGATGTCTCAAGTTTCATATGCATCACCGTGAGAAGTTTAATATTTATAATGGTTTGTACAAGACCAGACATTACATAATTAGTATGAGTGATTAGTTAATTCATGATAAATCCTGACATAAAATATTAGAGTAATATGAAGAAGATTTTTAGATATATAAAAGAAACATAAATATTATATTTTGTAATAGAAATTTAAACTTTATTGTTAGAAGCTATGTTGATATAGATTGTGTTGGAGATATTGATAATAGCAAGTCTTTACGATGATCTATATTTTTATTTTTGTTGGAGGAGCTGTAAGTTATATTTCAAAGTTATAGTCTATTATATTTACTTTTATGATATAAATAGAATATATTATAACTACACAATCCAATAATGAAACAATCTAGTTATAGATGTTATTAAAAGAATTTTGACACAAATAAAATAAAATAAAATTACTTTATTTTGTGATTGTCAGAGTGTTCTACACTTTACAAAAAATCAAGTATTTCACTCGAAGATAAAATATGTCATAGTATAATATTATTTTGTACAAGAGAAAGTTGAAAAATAGAAGTGCAGATATGTAAAGATTCACATTGATGAAAACATAATAGATATTTTGACCAACTCGATTAACATTGATATATTTGAATGGTGTAGAACTTCATATGGATTAACAAGAACATAAGCAAGCATAGACAAGTGATAAATATTATTTTCAAGTGGGAGAATATAACATTAATATGAGTCGATAAAATATCACCTTGACCATATTAGAAATCCTTACTTTTTATTCTATAAAATGAAGTTTTCCCTCATAAAATATATCCCAATCTTAATTCATTGTTGACTTGTATTTATTTTATTTTATTATTTATTTTATTATCTTAAGGGTGAAATTTTTTATTTTTAATTATTATTAGGAGTTCTATTTTTATAACACATTTTATTAAACAATATCCCAAAACATAAAATATTTAATTTTTCATTTTTAAACTCATAGCTATGTTAATCCAAGATAAGCACATCATTTCATTTTTTTTTTCTCACATGGCATGAGACTCAATTTACAAAAAAACAAAATTGAACAAAACCCTATCAAAATCATAAATTTTTAAAATATTATGATTTAAATACAATGGACAAAATCATTAAAATTTTTAAATTTGAATGGCATTGCCCGAGCATAATTATTTTTTTTATTAAAATGTGGAAAAGTTATTTTAAGATTTTTATGAGTAAATTAAAACATTAATATTTTCAATTTTGATAACTTTAAAAAATTGAACAGTATGGATGGGGAACACGAACGCTTGTAATTATTTTTACAAGACACATTTACATAATTTTCCCTATTTTTATTCATCTTTATCTTTAATTTAAATAATATCATGGGCGAGATTTCGCTTTCTATCAAGAAAATTATTTCATTAGGACGACGGCGGTGGCAGTTATATCATGTGGCATATTAACGACTTCGGGTTATTATATCAAGTTGACTCAATTAGCTTAACCTAACGGTTTGAGGAATATAAAGAAAATTTACGCCCAAAGAAGGCCGACAACTTTTCCTTTGAAATACAAAAAGTGCATTAAAACTCCCAAAATGAAGGAATCAACATGTAAAAAACACAACTCTAAAACAAGAAAACCAGAACAGAAACGCCACATGATTCATCATGCCAATTAAGTTTCACTGTCAATCGACCATCACCGGCAAACCAATCAAAACAGACCTCGCTATCATTCAACAAACACGTTCTGGGACGAACACTGGCATAGGCCAAGAACCCCCCACTTCCCTTGACCACAATATGCACCACTGCGTCAGTTCCACTTCCACGAGTATATTCTTGAATTGTCCCACCACTGTTGAGCATGCTAATCATCCCAATAGGAGCGAACTTAATATCGCACCCAAAAGTAACAATCGGCATGAAAGTGAGTAGCTCAAAAGTAGATGGTTGGAGAATTAACTCAATCTCACTCGCGCTGTGAGAGATTAATATCAACTTGTCTGCTTGGTTAAGGTAAACCAAGTGTTCATCAGCAGAATTTTGTTCACCATATCCACTTTTCTGGTCCCATTCAATATCAGTAACATGAACAGTGCCAGAGAGCTCGTTGTAGCATTCTGGGAAACCACGGACAATTCGCTCCTTGGGATCCCATCCAGCTCCTTGGCAATTAAAAGCGCCTACCACTCCACCATACTGCAAAGATTGATTAAAAATAATAATTTGTAGTGCAAAAAACATGTAGAACGTAGAAAACAAAGAATCAACCTTATTCAAATTCCAGATTTTGAGAATGGTTTTTCTGTCAAATAGAGGGTTCTTGAAGAGACAATCCCTGGTAGGCAAAGCAAAGAGCTGGCACACAGGTATGGTGCCATCAGGATAAACCAATTTGCTTATGAGATCAAAGTCGTGACTGTCCAATGAATCACTCAGATAAACTGGCCCACCACAAATAGCTCTTGATCCAGCATGAAATTTTGCACACACGTGATCAGATTGGAACATGTCCCAATCTGGATGAACGAATTGACCAATCCACAAGCTATTATATGCACAATGTACCATGTGAACTCCTTGCAACCAATATACACCCATAGGATCCCCGTTAGGATCTTGAAACCAAAAATCATCCCCTGTGCATCAATGAAATTAACATCAAAATGCAACTTAGTAACAGTGGCCCCATCTTCCAGAATGAAGTTAAAACTTACCAACTCTTCCCATTGAAATCTGCTTAGTTCCAAGAAGGAAAAAGTCATTGCATTGTTGCATGCTAGAAATCAGTCCTGTTCCTTTAAAATTATTGACGAGGGATTGCGAAATCCCATCATAATATGCTTTTGCCAACTCCACGCGCCCACCATATTCCTCTGAAACATATTCCAGAGTCTGCATTAAGTTTAAAAAATCAGCATAATATAAAATTACATACGCATGCCATATCTTTACGTTTCATACATGTGTAAGTCTGTGCATGTTTAAATTTGGAGATGTATATGTTTGTAAATAAACATCGCAACGTACATGGATGACATCTACTTTAACTCCGGTAACCCCTACATTTGCCAGGTAGGAATGCATGGAGTTGAAGAAATCAATAGCTTGATCAGGACGAACAAGCCCAATGCCACCTTCAACAATTTTAACAACAGCAAGATCATCCATGGTTCCATTAAGACCAGGAGAAGGTCTAACACTAACAACTTTGGACTCCAAATGAGTAGAATTAGGCCTTAAACCACCCCAAGCTCCACAAAGAGCATGCCATACATAAATATCATCCAACCATCTAAAGTTTTCCCTTAAATCTTTTGTAAAAGCCTTCATTCCACGGTGATCTCCATTAACAAAACAACTCCCAGTGTCTTCTTTCTCTTCTCTGCCAAACATGGCATTTAACTCTTCCTTTAATAACTCAATTTTCTTGATGTAAAGGGATATATCGGTTGTTTCTGCTTTGACAGCCTTTTCTTTGTCTTTCTCAGCTTTTTCGAGCTCTATTGCTTTAGCGATCAATTTTTTAGATCTGTTGATATCAAAACGAGAGCCATCTTGGAACATGGAGCCAGCTTTATAATTAGCAAACTTCTTACATTCATTGAATTTATAGAGCCTACCAGTCATTTGGGTGCCACCAAGAACAAGATTTAGTGCATCAGAGGTGAGTTCACCATCATCAAAATTGATACTTTGCCAACCGTCGTCGATTATAATAAACCTTGGACAGAACCCTTTATCTGAAAACTCTTTCACACCATGCCAAACACTGGAAGGTTCTACAGTCAAGTAAAATGCGTCCCAGGTGCACCACCCAAATTTATCCACTATCTCAGGTAACCGTTTCTCCTCCAATAACTTAAAACTATCAAGATGGACTCGAATAGCAGAATATGCATATTTCATTATATTGTAAGGATTTTCACAGACATGCACATAAGCAATAGCATTAAAACAAGAGGCTTCCACTTGCGTAGATCCACTCTCGGCACAGATCAACACGTCTCCAGCAACTCCTGGATTGAGAGCAGATCTAAATTTTCCTTCAATGATTGGAATAACAACGACATATAAATTAAGTTCGGGGACATCTAGGAGAACCCATTGGGTCTCCATTTGAAGATCCGACCCGGAACGACCAATCCTCATAGTGGACCACCATGTTTTGAACCTGAAAATAGAGAGGAAATCCCTGTCATTGAATTTCCCAAGGGAATTTATCTGTCGGCTAGACGGAACAGGTTTGGAGAAACCGATAAACCCACCATTATCAGAGAGGGAATAGGTCCTTTGTAGAAGATAGCGTGGTACTAGTACATTGTGCATGCAGCAGATAGAAGAAAATGGCGTAAACGAGACGTTGTTAGGTACTTCAGAGAGGATAGGAACTCCATTGACGATGAGACTACCGTTGGACAACAAAAAACTGTTTTTCTTAATATCCAAAGAGAGGGAGTTAGTTACAGAGAAGTCCGTACCACATGCATTATTTAAGGAAGCCATGTAACAATGGACAGATAAGTAGGGGAGAGCAAAAGTGAGCGAAATAGAGAGAAACCAGAATTGATTGAAGGAGGGTTTGTTGACAGAAATTTAGATACAGAGAAATTGTTAAAAGAAAACTCGCTATCAGAGACTTGGTTTAACAGAAAAATGACTAACAAAGATGGTGAGAATTCAGTCTGCGAGGCAATATATCAATTCTCAAACAAATGGCTGGCTGGTGATGTTTGTCCGTAATTGTCACAAGGAAGTGAATGATTGTATATCAAGCTTTAATAACTACTTTTGAAACTTCCGGCAATAAAGAATAAATACAAAAGGCACTCATTAAAGAAACCCTCTTTGTTGATTGGATAACTATCGTATGACTTATTTTCTATTTTTGACATTTGCATGATAACGATAACCATGCGGCGTCACCCGCGGTCCCGCAGGCCTGCCATGGAGATGGAGGTGATTTAGGTTTAGCCTTTAGGTGACCAACCGGTTTAGAGGAACTACTAAGAAACTTGAGTTGGGTAAGACATATTCGAACATGTTAACATGGGGTTTGATTCTGTTGGATTTGGGCTCTACATGATGTAATTATTAATATGCCCTTAGTCAATTCATTAATAAACGTGTTAGTCGCAATTCTTCTCGCAATTACAGCTCGGCAAATATTTTTTGATTACTGTTTTTTTATTGATTATGAACCAGATATATAAGTGTTGTTTTTCCTTTTTCAATAATTAATGTACACATTTTTATTGTTTTTGATGTAGTTGCTCTGTTGTTCTCGCAATTTCTTTTTCTTCTAAAATATGTTCTCTATTTCTTCAATTCTTCTCTATATAATCCTTGTTGAAGCAAGGATTTGTTATTATAATAGAACAATTTGGTATTAAAGCTTTGTATATATCTAATATCAAAGTTTTTTTCGAATGATTATTCAAAAATTTCTCCAAAATAGATAATTCTCAAGTATCATTTTTGACCTAATCTTTTTTATTCTCGATTTCTCTAGATTCAGTACAAATCTGTCCAGATTTGAAAGAATTATATAATTTAAACTATAATTTCTATAAGATACCCAAATTTTTATTCAAATATTTTCAAAATTTTTCAAATAAAATATTATCCAAAATTCTTAGTTCATCAAGTTCAAGATCGATCTCCAATCCCCTATTTGATGGTGATAACTTTGAGTATTGGCTTGTTAAAATGAGAACATTATTTATTTCACAAGATATTTGGGAGATTGTGATTTCCAGATATACAGAATCGCTTAATATATCTTCTCTAGGAGGAAAAAAGTTAATAGAAGAACGAGAGCTGAGGAAGTTAAATACAAATGCATTACTATTTATACAACATGAAGTCAGTAATATCATATTTTCTCAACTGTTGGGATGTACCCAAATCAAGGAGGCATGTGATCTCCTAATAGAATAGTTCCAGGGGGACAAGAAGGCTCAAGAATCTCTTTTACACTCCTTGAGAAAATACCTTAAGAAATTAAGTATGAATAACTCAAATTTTTTTACTGAGTTCTTAACTCAGTTTCTGGATGTTATCAATCAACTGAAAATTCATGGTAAGAATATCACATAGACTCGACTAGTTGAGAAACTATTAATATGTATACCTGACAAGTTTGATGCAATTGTGGCAGTAATAGAAGAGACAAATGATTTGTCAAATCTAATTATTCAACAAGTTTTGAGTTCCCTAAAGTCATATGAAAGCATACTACTCAAGAGTGCTAGAGTATCTGGAGAGTCTATTATGCAATCAAGATGGGAAAACCATCCAGTAAAGAAAGAGAGTCAATCAGTAGAGACAAAAAATAGAAGACCAAAACCAATGTATGTGTCTAAAAATAAAAATAGTAACAAAAATAAAATTAGTTTCTCTTCATCTCTACTCTCAAATGTCTTACATAAAGACTCACATATCTTTTGCAATATATGCAAGATATCAAACTACACTGAGACAGAGTGCTGGTTTTGAAAATAGAACTAATATCTAAATTATAAAAGGTTTGGGTATGTTTCGAATGATTATAGGTTAAAGCACACTCAATGTGTTAGTTGTGCATAGCAAATAGTCTTTGCAAAATACTTGTTTTATCTAAATTACACATGAAATTAAACTTCACCCAACATGTGGTTTGTGGATTTACTTCCTATATGTAAATTCATAAGTAAATTTGGGCAATGGAGACCTTGTTGAGGCAAAAGCCAAATGCAGAATTTTTTTTCCTATTCCCACTAGAGTCAAGATTATAAGAGATGTACTCTTGGTTCCAGTACTAGACCAAAACCTTTTATGTGTGAGGTAATTGATGGAAAGAGGTTATAGACTAGTATTTAAAAATATGACATATTTGATCATGAATCTGATCAACCTTCATGGACAGTGAAGATGTCCAATGGAATGAGCTTTCCACTGACATTTAACTAGAAAATAGACAAGGCATTGACTAAGAATGTCGAGTCTGAAGCCTCATTATGACATAGGAGGTTTGGGCACCTTAATTATTTCAGCCTAAGCAATATTTTTCAAAAATAACTTGTGAAAAGTGTACCCTCAAACCTTGTCATTCCCACCATTGTCTATGAGGGAATGCTCACTTGGAAAATAATCTAAACAGAGTTTTTTCAAAACCTCTAACTAGAGAGTCTCTCGACCATTGGAACTGATACATGTTGACATTTATGGACCCATGCCAGTCCAATCTCTTGCCAACAATAGCTATTTTATACTATTTGTCGATGACTGTACAAGACATATGTGGGTTTACTGCTTGAAGCACAAGTCTGAAGCACGTGACTGCTTCAAGAAATTAATATCTTTTGTAGAGAGACAGGCTGGAATAAGTGTAAAGATACTTAGAATAGACAGAGGAAGTGAATTCCTTTCATAGAAATTCATTAATTTCTGTGAACTAAAAAGAATACATAGACAAATGACTATCTCTTACTCACCTCAACAAAATGGTATTGTGGAAAGAAAAAACAGAATCGCAATGGAAATGACTAGAAGTATTATGAATGAGAAAAACATACCTAAAGTCTATTGGGAAGAGGCAGTGAACACTATAGTGTATATGCTCAATAGATGCACTTCAAAAGCATTGGAAACTCTCACTCCACTATAGGCTTGGAGTGGGAGAAAACCAAGTGCTAGACACCTCAAGATATTCAGGGGTGTTTGTTACTCACACATACTGAAGGCCTCTAGAACTAAGTTAGATTCTAAGAGTCTAAAATGTATATTAGTTAGTTACAGTCTCTATTCCAAGGGTTACAGATTGTACTCGCCATGAAACAAAATTATTTCTAGTTTAGAGATATAATTGTTGATGAAAATTTTAATGAATATGAAGTTAAAAATACAAGCCCACGAGGCTGTAATATTGATATTTATGCACGCAATAAAGAAGAATGCACTCCAATGTATGGTTCTTGCTCCCCTTTTGAATCAGAGTCTGAAATAGAGGAATTACATGATATAACTATACCCATTAAATATAAAACCGTGATTGACATATACAAAAGATGTAATTACACCTCAGTTGAGTCTCTCAACTATGAAGAGACTGTAAAACATCAAGTCTTGATAGATACAATGAAGACAGAAATGTATATCATTGAAAAGAATCATACCTGGACTTTAGTAGATCTATCCCCAAATAAACATATCATAGGGGTCAAATGGATATTTAAGATTAAGACTGGACCAAACTCAAATTAGCCTGTGTATAAGGCTTGACTAGTAGCCAATGGCTACTCCCAAAAGGCGGCTGCCTTCTTGAATGGAAAACTCAATCAGGAGATTTATGTAGGACAACCCCTTAGGTTTATAAAATAAGGGACTGAGCAATGTGTTTATAAATAAAACAAGGCTCTATACAGGTTGAAACAAGCTCTGCATGCTCGGTATCAACAAATATACTCTTACTTGTTGAATCAAGAATTCAAACGTAGTAAGAGTGAGCTTACACTATACATAAAAAAATTCAAAATATCTGGAATTTTAATTGTGTCAGTATATGTAGATGATATAATTTTCATTATTGACAAATTAGAGTTTATAGATGACTGTAGGAGAGAAATGGAAACTAAATGAGAAATGTCAGACCTAGGTAACTTAAAATATTTCTTAGGACTTGAAATTTCTCAAGACACAAGTGGTGTGTCCATCTCTCAAACTGCATACATACAGTCTATATTGAAAAGTTATGAGATGAGTGGTTGTAAACCTGTCTATACACCTTTGGTTGTGAACTAAAAACTAATTTTTGCCCAAGGTAGATTAGTAAATGGAAAAGCAAGCTTAATTGGAAACTTACTGTATGCATCTGCCACAAGACCAGATATCATATATTCTATTCACTTACTATATCGGTTCATGCATGCACCCAATCACATACATCTTTGTATTGCTAAAAGAGTTTAAAGATACCTCAATGGAACCTTAGACTTAGGTCTAAAATACTCAAGAACCAATCTTACTAAACTATCTAGGTATTGTGATAGTGACTGGGGTGGAAGTCTAGAGGATTACAGAAATACCTCTGAATATGTATTTAACCTATGAACTATGACTATTTCTTGGCAGTCCAAGAAGCAATCGATAGTTGCTTTATCTACCACTGAAGCTGAATATGTTTCAGCTTTGGTAGCTACATCTCAAGCCTTGTGGATGAAAAAACTATTGGGCGATTTGGATGAACCTGTAATAAGTCCAACTAACATACTTTGTGACAATCAATCGACTATATCCATAGCTAGTGATGTTATGCATAGTCGAACAAAGCACATAGGTCTCAAATACAACTTTATTAAAGATGCCATTGAGGCTAATGAAATTAATTTGTTGTTTGCAGAATGGAGGAACAAGTAGCAGATGTTTTCACTATGCCTTTACCTAGAGAGAAACTTGTCTACTTACGGGAAAAGCTTGGACTCACACCAACTAGATCAAATGGGAGATATTTTTGACATGGGTTTGAATCTGTTAGATTTGGGCTTCTACACGGTGAAATTATTAATATGTCCTTAATAACATTCATTAATAAACGTGTCAGTCATGCTGCAAATATTTTTTGATTACTATTTTTTTATTGATTATTGAACCGGATATATAAGTGTAATTTTTTCTTTTTCATTAATTAATGGACACATTTTTATTGTTTTGGGAGTGGTTGCTCTATTGTTCTCGTGATTTCTCTTCTTCTAAAATCTATTC